>DWAE01000129.1:0-21157 GCA_018237945.1 Heliconius sapho
GTGGTGCGATTCACCATTGAGGTATCTATTGGTGTGCGTGGGTTTCCTATATACTATGTGGCCTATTGTGCCATTGGGATTTCTTATGACTAACACATCGAGGAAAGCTAGGGAATTATTAGACGTTTGTGTGTTAAAGGTTATTACCAAATTAACGATTTCATAATCATAACACTCTTTCGGAATGAAATGCTAATTCCAGTCTGTTTCAAATTCATCGTTGTCACAAATAATTGAAAGTGTATTTGTATATAATTGATTTAAACAAAAAATCCCTCTGAGTTTCATGCGCTATTCTGGTGGTAAATTATTTGACGTTTAAAAACTGATGCATGTAACGACTTATTTTTGAAAATAGATACTAGCGTTTCCCGTACAATGTGTAAGATGCTGTGTATTGAGTGGCGTTACTCAATGCCATGCTTTGTCTTCTGACAAGGGCGAGCAAATGAAAATAATTAATTTCCCTGAGTGGGGATTGACCCCACAACCGTCGCTTTTAATATACCTACAAAGTTAATTAATTAATACGTAACAATTTATATATCAAACATTAAAAAAATAAACCTTTCAATTTTCCAATTTATGTAAATAAATATTATTCTGCAAAACGGACTCGTGTCAAATTCTTTATTAAAAATTACAATTGAATTTTCTCTTAATAAATATTGCTCATTGCTTCATTAGTGCCATTGTATTCAAATTTATATATATTATTATGTATGATTACATTGTCTTTTATATTAAATGACTGCGGGTTCAAATCTAGTTAAGCAAAACTATTTAAATATAGCTCATTAAATAATTCTATATTAGACTATATCTAAACTTTAAAAAATTGGAAATAAAGAAATTCTACTTAGCATTCCATGGATTCCATTGTGTTGCAGAGCGAGGAGTTCATAGCACTTGCATCCGAAGTTTGTGTCAAAGGCCACCTTTGAAATGCCAATGAATACCTGCCTCCACTGTCTTCTCTCTGCCTTTCTGGACAACCAACCACGAAACCAAATTCTAAATTTTTAATATATTTTATGTACTGGAATGTTAATGCATAAATAGATTTAATATTATTTTTATAAATTATATTTTAATCTGATGATACTGAGATCTGGAGAAAATTGAAAGCAATAATGTATGATAATAAGAGTTCTATAATATGCATATATCTCCAGTAGCAGTAAATATAATTACGGACAGACAAGACACAGACGACTGGACTAAGAAAGTTACAATTTTGCATGTATAGCTAGGTACGTAGTAGGAGCACCAAGATACTATCAGAATATCTTCAGTAACGGAAAAGAATGAGATATTTTGTTGTAAGTCCACACATACAAAATTGCCTCTTGATAACATTCAACACTAATAAAATTACAAACATCCAAGAACTACATTGCCACATGAAATATTTTAATAAAACACAACAAAGTAAAACAATCAATAGCTGAGAAATTTAGTACATTTGTAGAGTTTTATCAAAAAAACCGAAACGACTATAAATTTTGGAGCCGTCGCTGTAGAGTGCTGCGAATCGCTGTTTATATTAGTTCAAAGCGTTCCTTATTAGGTCGCTAAGTTGAGCTTTGCAAGGGTAAAGCTTTTTGTAAAAGAATTTGTAGATTATGTTATAGAGGCAAGGGATTTGTACGCGATGCGGTCATAGGTTTGATGCTGGCTGGTGGACTTATTAATTTAATTACTTAGATTCTCACGACTTGATAAAACAAAGCTTCAAAATATTTTGTTATTAAACGTGTTCGAAATAGAAAACGGGGCTTAGCACTAGCTTCTGTATTTGAGTGGTGGCACTCAACAGCGTGGTTGAAAGAAGCCATGTGAACTAGAAGCAGTGTTGCTATCTAAGAATTAAGAAAAACACAAAAGAAAAAGAAGTCGATTAATAATAATTATTATATTTTTTCAATTGTAATACACTACAATTAATAAAAATTGGAGTCTAAATAAAAAAAACTAAATTATATTAATGCTACCATTTTATAATGAAATATTTTGTTCCTAGTTTATAATCTGTAAGTAAAAATGTAAGATGTTCAATTAAAATGTAACCGGTCTAAGTTTAGCCATGTATCACTATTAGAATTCAACCCACTACAATTAATCCAACCTCTATGCTAGGAGGATGTAATAGAAATAATTTCCTAACATCACTAATCCGCCGCTGCACCTACCCACGTAGCGCAGTCGAGTTTTAATCATTGCGGCAAATAAACCCGATACTGAGAACAAATTCAGAAAATTACTTTGAAATTAAAACTATCTTTGGAGATAATTTTTTGAATAAATATATTTCGCATTTGGCTATCTGCAAGAAATAAACAATTAATTATCCGTATTTTGTTTTGAAAAATTATATATTTAAACAAAATATTTTCCAAACATATATATTTCAGGCCAGCCGTGGCGTAAGGGCAGAAAGTGCAACTGTAAACGCAACTGGTTGTGGGTTCGAACCCCGTTTGAGGAAATTAAAACGGGAATTTGGGAAACGGAGTGTCTTAACACTATGTTCCCTCTGCCTACCCTGCTGTATGCGGTGTATCCCGCATGCGTGAAGCGTGAAGCTAATGTTGATGTTGTGTGGGTCGGTAGATAAGATAAATTACAGTATTAAATATCGCGTTCAACAAATAAACAAAAATATAATAAAATATATTCCTCAACCAGGCATAAAACGTATATTTTAGACTACAAACAATTTTTATATTGATTCAATCTCAAAATGCTTTTAGCTATATAAATATTTTAATTCAATATGGAAAAGTTGTAAGATTTTTAAGAGCGGGTTTTATGTTTCAAAACAATTCGCTATTTTGAACGTATAAAGTGACCATTGTATGAACTTTCATTGGAACATCGTAATTGACAGACAATATTTAGAGAGTTAATTTATTGTGTGTGAAAAAAAAAACAAGAATACAACAAATAATAAAATATCGTTCAGAAATTTAAACCTTAACCATACTTTATTTTAAAAGGTCCCGGTTGTTTGCATTGTACATTATTTTTATTTACTTTTTAAGGTTCGGTGTGGTACTTTGTAAGTAAGTGACCCCGTTTCCCGATAAGTGTTGTCTGTTTGTCTGTCTGTCAACTTTTATATATCACATTCCCATTGACCTACAATCATGATAGAAGTGGCGCAGAGGCACAAAGTGTGATTGTAAAATCGACTGGTTGTGGGTTGAATCCCCACTTGAGGAAATGAAATATCAATTTACATTTATATTTTAATTTTCTCTGGTGTCGAGGCAAAACGCGGCGCTGAGTTCCGCCACTCCACACGCAATGTCTCCAGAACTCGCCAGAAAGTGGGGAACGGAGTGTCTTAACACTAGGTTCCCTCTGCCTGTTGTGTGCAGGATACAGCGTGAAGCTGATTTAATTTTAAAATATTCTGTAACATAATCTAGTAAATCAGTTCAGTTACAGAAAAAAAAACTGTTTATATATGATTTTATGTCTTTTAGACAATAGTAGTAAAATATTTCTAACTGTATCAAGACAGCATTAGTGCATACATAATAAATGATCCAGTAATGTCAAGCTAATGTTTAAGGCAAAAATATAAATACAACTTTTATTTGACTCAATTCCCAAAGCAGAAAGATATGGTGTTTTAATTTGTAGAGTGCTCATTACTTTGAGAGGCAGTTTAATATGGAGAACTTATTAGTTTTTTAATATGGAGAAGTTTTTACTTCTTTAACTTCTTCTTTCTTTTTCTTCTTTTTACTTCTTTAAGAAAATAATGTGGAACTTTTTCGTTCTTTAATAAGGGGAACTTATTAGTTCTTTAATATGGAGAACTTATTAGTTCTAGTAACTTATTGGTAATATTTTACTCAGCAAGTGTATATGAAGAATTTTTAACATTTTTGTAAAAAGTAAAAATACTTCACATAGAAAAAGATAACGTATGGCTTAGCGCGGGTTCAAATCAAAAATTAAAAACTTTATACGTTTTCTAAATAAGTATACGTACTCGTATACTTATTTAGAAAACGTATAAAGTTTTTAATTTTGGAGTATTCATTATGGAGTATTCATTTTAAATATGACTGTGAAATTACAACCTCGGCTCGAACGAATGAAATACCCGACTGAAATATTCTCAACTCGCATGAAATTTTGTAAATTCAAATGGTAACAATAGATTGAGAAACTTTGAATATTAGCTGTAAAAATTCTGCCAAAAACCGTTGAATTTTTGAAAGTATCAACGTAACATAGTAACTCCATTATATACGCTTGGGAAACGGAGTATCTTAACACTAGATTCCCTTTACCCACATGTGCTTCAATGAAACCATCATGATTTTAAAATTTTTATTTAGGGTATTTCAAGTAAATAAATATTTCAAATACATTTAAAATATAAAAGAAAATAATGTTCACTTAGAATAGATTTATATACGAATCAATTATAGCTCCTTTATCAAGGGTCCCAATAGAGTTTAATTACAATGCTATCCAATCTACTAAAACGCTTGTCACACTGTAAAATACTTTCGTTTTTCTGCAAATTGTACACTTTTTTAATGGAATTGAACTTTCTAGCCTTTACGTTTGATGAAGTCTTAAATTACATTTTTGTTAATTTGATTGATATTAAAGTTAGTTAATTGGACAAATTTATCTAATAGTACGAATGATTATAGTGAGATTTTGATTTATTGAGAGGGACGTATGAATGTAAATGCAACGGTTGTGGGTTCGATCCTCACTCGGAGGAATAAGATTATATGTGATTTATTTTCATTTCTCCGCTCTGGTACATGAAGAGCGGCGTTGAGTTCTACGACTCAATTCGTATTGTCTCAAAACTGAGTATTGCTAGTGGAACGGCGTGTCTTAACAATAGATTATTTAGTTAGGCACATCCTACCCTGCTAAATGCAGGATATAGCCTGAAGCTAAAAAAAGAAAAAAAAATCCCATTATTCGTGCAACTGGCCAAGAAACGAAATTAAATATTAAAGAAAACATATAAAACAATAACACCGAGAAAATGTTTTCATTAATTTCCATTACATATTTACATAATACAGACAACGAGTTAAAGCAAAATTAGTAATAACATGAGGTTATTTGCATTTGCAGAGGAATTTGGCTCCCGCTTAGCGACGCTGTTGTTTGCCGGATCGCCTGAATCTCACATGAGATTTGTTCTGAAGTGATGTTGGTATATTATAAGTGAAAATTTTTTTTGGTAACCGAGTTAAATTTTAACCTTTTGTTCTAGAATCTCTCGTTAACCCGCATAGTAAGGTAGGCAAAAAAATATGTTTCGACACTCCGTTCTCTGTTTATCGAGTTGCATAACTAAATTTGGTTAACTAGAGGAGTTTGGTTAATCATCACGCTTATATCTTTCTTCTTCGTACTGGACACAAATTCTTCAAATCTAGATTTTACCCATTTGATTTATATATATTTTTTTAATATATTTTTTTTCGTTTTTTTATACTCAGTAAATTATTTTTTAATAGTATTAACATTTTATGCAATTTGTCTTAAAAAACCCCGTTTTACATTTTACTATTTGCTCTAACAAAGTTATTTTTTCAAAGTTATTATTATTATTTTTTTATTTTGTTTTCATTTTTTTTTTACTTTACTTTATTTTTCATAGAACAATGTAAGTTTTGGAACAAATATATGTATTACATGTTAAGTTAGCCTTTAAGTGTAGTGTATAGTGTACAATAAAATGTGCTATACTGAGCTGTATACGAAAGATAAAATACACTGTATATTATGTTGGCTTCCTATTGAATAAATAAATAAATAAATATTTTTAACTAAAGTGATTATGAATTCAACTTTTATTTTCCTATATGTTTAACATAATTTTAAAAAATATTTTTTTTACTTTGACATGTAAGCATGTGAATTGGAATTAGAATAATAATTGAGCTTCGTGTGCTAAGTTTCTGTTTGTTCATGAACTCAAAAACTGGACTCATGTTCAAACGATACTTTTGGATTTAAATGAAGTATATTTAGGGAATAGTATACATCAAAATCGGTTCTGTAGCTTTTGAGATGTATTGTATACCTTGTACATATAACCACGTAAACTAATAAAAAGCAGCACTTGAATGCTAAATTGCTGAGTATCCCTAGAACAGACTTATTATGAATGTATAATAGAACAAAAAACAACGAACAGCCATAAATAATGGGGAAGGAAAAAAATATCTTAAATATATCTACATGAAATAAAAAGTAGCCTGCATCAATATTATTATTTTTTTTGTAGCACTATCATATAATTTAACGATAAATTAAACAACTTCAAAGCATCTATTTGCATTTCAACTGGAATTCTCATAACAGAGTTTTAGCTGTGCGCTCCGTTCTATAAACGTCGAGGAGAATTCTTTTGCTTGTGTAAATGACACTTCCGGTTTAAAATGGGAAAAGCTAGATCCTATAAAGTCTAGGATTATTTTTTAAAAAAGGTCTTTAAATACATTACATAACTAGAGACCGTCGGGACGCAGTGGCATAGCGTCTGATATGTATTGTAGGCTCTATCCAAACTTAGGGGAATGATTTATTTTTATTTACTCGTCTTGGTTGGTGGCATCTAGATTCGTCACTTAATAACAATATCTCTATTGAACAATGCATGAGAAACTCCAGATTCGTTCTTTTCACCCTAATATGTGGTAAAACGTGTGAAGGAATCATGAATTGTACTACACCCTCAATAAATATTGTTTAGTACATAGCCTTGTTTACATATCATAGCATATCCTACTACAGTCTAAACAACTTTCACAGAATTAATCAAAAACGTGAAAGGGTAATTTACATTTAAAAGGAATGCTCTCTATGACTGGGAAGCACTGCGTTTATTTGAAACGCAAAATTTTACTGAAAATTTTTCTAACGGCAGGTCTCTTTTTTTAGTGTAAGCTGCATAAAAAATGGTGACGGCGGTGGCGTTAAGTTGCGCTATCGATATTATGTTTATATAAAGGAAGAAGAAACAGAATTATATAATAATAATGGTGGTTCAGGCCAGTCGTCACACAAGCGTGCACTCCGACAAGTTGTGAGTATGAATCCTACCAGAGGAAATTAAATATTTAATATTTTCATTTCCTCGCTTTGGAAATATGGCATAGCGCTGCGTTGGAATTCAAAGCAGCGCAAACATGGCATATGTTTGCTATTGTGTTGCTGTAATAAATACAGCTTGAAGCTACAGTATACAGAAGAATACTTAAATAGAATTAATATAGTAATCAATGAGGCATCTCTAGAGACAAATGTGAAGATCGAGTGTGACACGTCTGGCCTTATGTAACAAACAATTCTATTATTACTTTACTTGTGGACAAAAAAAAGAAAAATCGTTGGCCCAAATGTAAAGAGTTCAGATATGGTCTAAAAAAATTTATTTTTTCAATTTTAGAATACCAAAAATCAGCTAAATTGACAATCTGGAATAGGACAAAAATGAAAGAAATAGTTTTAGATCCTCAATCTAAAATTATTTTCCCCACTTTCTTCCAAATTCTGGAGGCATTGCGTGTTGAGTGGCAAAACTCAACGCCACGCTTAGCTTCGAAAACTATTATTAAGTCTAAGGATTCTAACGCAGTAAAATAGTGCATATAATTACAGGATAAAAAAAGAAAATGTCAATTGACTTACTGCTTTGTTCAGGTATTTCAGGTTCACCATTTATTTTATAGAGGTTGATTCTATAGAAATTGTGCTGTGAACATTACACCCTTTCACCAAATCTCTAATACCTCAGCTCTTATATTGCCAAAACTGACAAAATTTTCAGCTACCTAAATCTATTAAATCATTTTCATTTCTTTACATTCCATTTCATTTCTTTACAATTCTGGGCCCAATAATGTATACAAACGTTTCAGTCTCTTTTGTCATTTATATGACGCAAAATTTTATTCCTTTATTATGCTGCTTCAGCAAATAGTTTTGGTGTCTAGTAGTTTTAAGATATAATAAGAATTTCACAATGTACAATGAACAAAATTGTATTTACTTTATAAATTTCACAGTATAATTCACATATTTTTTTTAAATGAGTACTCTTTCATATAAAATTTTAATCAAATTTCAACAATTACATCACATACATATATGTTAAATTAATCAACTTTAATTGAAGTCGGTTGCCTAAACAATATATAGCATGTATTAAAAATAATAATAAAAGGAATAACACAAATTTCTATTCTCTCGTTTCTTATATGGATCGTTTGTTCCAATGATCTGGCGCGCTGCCACCGAACAGCGCGTTAATTGATTCGAAATCACCGTATCGGTCGCTATGATAATGTGATATGACATGTTACCAACGTCTTTTTTTTATTCGAAATAAGAAGTTACATGCTTAATTTTTTTAACGTCAAATAGTTTACCACCAGTTCACTAAAGTTATTGCCTCAGACCTGAGGAGAACTAGCGCAAAAAACTTACTGCCAAGATAAAAAAACATATATAAATTTGTATTTTCTATAGAATAAGTATAATAAGTTACGTAGTTTTTTAAAATAAACTAACTCTAAATCTATTTTTTTAAGAAAACGTATAAAAATCTTAACGTAGCTGGATTTTAATTTTTTATACGTTTGCCTAATAACTTTTTTTGCTTAATATTTTTTTTTCCTGAGTATGGAATGACAATTGAATAATGTTACAAAATTACCCAATTCTACATTTAATCAATATCTATAACAACCGACTAATAATAATCCGAACAATTATTAAAAAAATAAGAGTTCATTATAAAACATAAGCCGCGAAATAAAAATACTGTAGGTAAAACAATATAAAAGAGGTTGATTCTAGATTGTAAAATATTGTGGAAATGGTACATATATAATACAATATTTTAACGTATAACTGCAAATTGTAGAACAGGTGTCGAGGCACAGCGGGACAGCGAGTGTAAACGCGTCGGTTCTACGTTTGTTTCGGTTCGTTTTTATTTTTATTTTCTCGCTCGTGTAACGAGACAAAGCGTGGCGTTAAGTTTCATCACTCAGCACGTGAAAATGAAAATAATTATTTATCTATATGTAGAGGGCTCGCAGTGCCGCTGCACTACGACGGCCTCTTCATTATCATTTACAAAAATCTCACTCTGGGGTGAACTTTCTCTTTCTACAACGTAGTGATATATCGCTCACGTTATTATGTAAATATCGTAGAATGTGATGCCACTTTCACTTTTACTTGCCAAATTGTGAATGTCAGTAGAGTAGGAAAAATAACGCACTTTTGAATTCTGCCCGCGGACCGTTTTTAAGGGCTCTTTCTGTTCGTTATTATCTTATTTTTCGAATGCATAGATAGCTCTTATACAATTACAGATTATTCCAGTTCTGTTTATTTAACGAAAAATCAATTTCACTATTAAGAATTTTTTTTGTTTTCTATAGATAGAATTGGATTGGATTTCATTAATTGAAGTGTTTTAATAATTGGACGGAAAAGATCTTTTAATTTCGAAATATTTTTTTTAAGTCTAGTTGTTTTCCTAATTTTACAGTTTGTTTGCTGAAAGAAATGCCGAAAACAGAATAGATTCTCGTACCCTCTTGTAACTCTATTTGCGTTGACTTTAAGATATTAATAGAAAGTTATATTACTCTCATACCCGCAAGAATTTCGAGAAAGTCTTTTAGTGTTCTTTTGCATTTTCTATGCTACTTATATATCAAGTTTTAATTTTCTTAGTCCAACAGTATTGTCAGTCAGTCACTCCGTAACGGAAGAATTTTATATGTATGTAGATATATGTAAATATTTTATGTAGATCTAAACAACGTTTACAAGCACAAATTGTAAAGGTACATAATAGTATAATCTCTCATATTAAAACTTATGAAAAGCCTTTCACTATAAGCTTTTTACAAGCACAAATTGTAAAGGTACATAATAGTATAATCTCTCATATTAAAACGAAATCAAACTCCTTATGAAAAGCCTTTCACTATAAGCTTTGTAGCCAACTCGATTTAGGCACGTAAATAAAAAAACAACGTCTAAGCACTGCTAGCCTTTGACTTGCTAAAGTCTCATTTACATTCTGTCGGTCACGCGCCGTTTTAGATCCCCTTTCAATCCATTGTACAATTTAGTGTACTGCTATTGAAACCTAAGATTGAAATGAAATTGTCGATTATCTAAGAAAATTCTTTAAGGATCGCTGATGTTTTTCGCCTATTTTAAGCACAGGAGCAGCGTTTGACTGGGAGAGCTATCTATGATTTTGATTAGATTCCCTCTTGCAATCGAAATTTTTTTAGAAAGGAGTGTCTTGACACTAGATTCTTGGTCCGCTTCGTTTCTCTCCACCTGATACTAAAAATAAGTTGCAAAAAACATGGTTCGATCTCTGCCGGCCATCAAACGACTTCCTTCTAATGCTAATTTATGGCTCTGCCGACCTTTATTAGCCATAATACGATTTGTGCCGATCGAAGGATAAAACACGGTTTTACCATTTAATTTTATTACTAACGTTTAAGTAAATGTACCGTAAGATTCCTTAAAAAAATACTGTATATCGTATGTACTTAGGTAGGCAGAAGGGACTTAATGTTAAAACAGTTCGTTCTCCATTTTTCACCTAAACAACGCGATTAGTTACTATTGTGTTTTCGGCGGGGGAACTAAACGCCTTTGTCCTATTACTAGATCGAGGAAATTAAACTCGACCCCATAACCTCTATGTATTTTATACAGACGCCGTGCCACTACACCACGACGGCGATCTAAATAAGTTCACTTCATAAACCACTTTGCTCCCATCTAAGAGAAACTCCTTGAAAAGTGACGTAACTACGGCTTGCTCTCACCATCGGAAAACTTTTAGAAAATATATTTTCATTTTCGTGCACGGCTTTGTATCCAATACTCAATATGCATAATTTTATAAGAGGAAAATAAAGATCATAGAACCACTAGACATTCTGTTTATCCACTCTCCACCTCCCAGACTGATGCTTTGTGCCGTATTTAGCGGGATAGAACGAAGCAACAAACACTCCGTTCTCCATTTTCCGCCTCCTTTCATACGGAAACGGAAACTCATTGCCTCGCTTTATCTACCAAAATAGAAAATGGAAATAAATTAAAAACAGGTAATAAATAGCTCCTCATTGAAGATCAAACTCACAAACATCGCATTTGCAGTCCGTTGTCCCACAGTCAACCAAAACCACTTTACAAAAATTTACGAAGGCTTTTGATGTATTATGGTATAAAGCTTTTTGCACTCGTTTCGTTTTTGATGAAAACATGCGGGTTTGCATTGAAACTGTTGCATGGAGCGATTCCACACTTTTTTCTTCGTCATTCGCGGTGATGTTCAGAATTGGTGCAAAATCGATATACACGTGTTTCATGAAATTATCGCTTATAGATAGATAGACTTTTACTAGGGGATATAATCTACATCTGATAGTTTTTAGAACGTTTAGATAGTTTTGTCTATTTCGAAGTTTATTTGAGCTTTGAATTTAAAATAATAGATATTATTATTAGAATAAAAAAGTCTAGTCTTTTTTATTTTCAATACGTGTGTTGAAAATATTTTTTTAAAATAATTGGAAAGTTTTGTTTTTCTTTATATTCATACTAATGCCTTTAATGAAACAATATGATGTTGAACTTTATTTTTGGGTTCATAATCATAATTAGTATTTTTAGAGTTCCGTATTTCAAAACATAAAAACGTAACCCTTATACATAATACCACTTTATTGTCCGTCTGTAAATATTATTTATCTAGAAATTGCGAGAAGGTATCAAGCTGTAAATAATATGAAATATATAAAGTGTACGATCTCTTAAAGCATAAAATCAAAATCAAACTTCTGAGTTAATGCAATCAAAGGATACGATCATTTATGCATCGAGTTTTTTTTTTCTCGCCCACCTAGGCCCACCAAGTACTTCCACTGAATTGATTTTTTTTTAATATTTTTTTCAGCCTCAGCCTCACCAAGTACTTCCACTGAATAGATTTTTTTTAAATATTTTTTTCAGCCTCAGCCTCACCAAGTACTTCCATTGAATAGATTTTTTTTTAATATTTTTTTCAGCCTCAGCCTCACCAAGTACTTCCACAGAATAGATTTTTTTTAAATATTTTTTTCAGCCTCAGCCTCACCAAGTACTTCTACTGAATAGATTTTTTTTAAATATTTTTTTCAGAGGGGTTTTCCTGATTTTTAAGTGACCTTCCTCTAATATCATCAATACTGTGTCTTCGTTAATAAATCAATGGATAGTAAACCTTACTAATAATTTTAATATTTTCATTTTCTCGTGTATGTATAAAAAATGGGCGGAAAGTAAAAAGTGGACCACACCGTTCTTTTTAAGCTTATAATTAAGCTTTAATTGTGTCCAAATGCACTCGGTGAACCATATATGCATGGCTCACCGAGTCCTATAACATACTTAAAATAAAGGTGTTACACTATATAAATAATAATATAGCTGTTATTTCTAATTCTACTAACCAAACTCAATTTTAGCTGCAGAAATATTAACGTGAATATATGTATGGAATAGAACAAGAAGTTCATATAAATTCTGCTAAGCGCCTGCTTTAATAAACACTGTGGTTTAAATGTTATATGCTAATCTATATTATTATTATAAAGTTCAAGAGTTTGTTTAGTAACGTAAGGCAGTAATCTAAAAAACTACTAGTTCGAATTGTAGAATTGCTTTTGGTTTGCGTTACGTTTATCGTTTCGATGTAACTCACTGTAGATGATGATGGTGGTCATAATTCCATATATCTTACTTTTTTTCTATTGACCCCGGACGTGGAGCTGCGGTAAAAGCTAGTAAGTTATAAAAACTTATAATTACTTCACAGCAGTAGTGGGAAGGCAGAGGGAACCTAGTTTTTACGGCGTGTAGAGTGGCGGTACTTAACGCCGCGCTTAGCTCGACACCAAGGCGAAGAAATGGAAATATACATTTAAATAAATATTTCATTTCCGTGAGTGGAGATCGAACTTACGACCGGTTGCTTTTACAGTCCCACTTTGTGCTCCTGCGCTACGACTGGCACATTTGAAATTGGAATTTGACTTGATTTGGAATTTACAACCATCACGCTAAATACTTTCCAACTATATATATTATTTCTAAACAAGACAGTTGTGGGTTCGATATCCACTCAGGGGAACGACGTATTTTAACTTTCTCGCTCTACCAGAACAAGACAAAGAGTGGCGTTCAGTTCCGCCACTCTACACGCACTCTACTCTAGTAAAAATTGGGCAGAAAGTGGATGTTAACATTAAATTATTTATTTAAAAACAACCATCGTATCTCTAAAAGTAACATATATAATGTGAACACAAACACGCGGTAATTTCTCAAGTTTCTGTATACATATATTATTAACTATTCATGAACTTTCAGCTTAAAATTTCAGTCAGCTATCGTATTAGATGCGGTTGTGAGCTGGGTTTGTGTAACTGACCTCTTTAAAATAGGACTACTCGGATGTACTGGTACAACATGAATAATGTTGAAGTTCTGAGTTTGCATATTATTTCTACGGCTTGCGTTGCTCATGAGATTTTTTGATAAATTCCGTAATGTCGTGTCTGCGTGTGTGCTGTTTTAATTTGTTCTAGATTTAGCATTTTTATAAGATAATGTAACTTCTATAAAAAAGCAATGGCAGGCTTTTTCCCGCAGACGGAACTATAGTATTAATATTCTTCATATTTTCCACCTAACTTTCGAGACATTGCTTGTTGAGTGGAGGAGCTCAACGCTGCACTTTGTAGACAAAGCGCTAGAACCAGGGTGAAGACAAATTTAAAGGTATTGCATCGATTGGGGATTGAACCCACAATTATAAGATTCAGACGCTGCCCGCTGTTACGACGACCACAGACATAAATTAAAAATAAAATTATTTTAATAATTGCTTAACTGTAAAGCATAATAACAATTTACAACAAAATAAAAAATATTTTTTTGTTTTTTTCTTTCATTCAAAATCACAAGATATAAATAAATCATAAAAGAGACCCTAGAATTGAACCTTGCGGCACCCTTATAGCGATTTATACATATAATTCGTGAAATCGTATCTGCCAGCTCATTGTTATTCCAAAGTCGAACCCACACCTTGAAAAGGAATGTGAATTTTATTGTAAATCTGTGACCGCAATGTTGACGGAGACCCTTTAGAGACTCGAGATTGAAAACAGTAGTGACATGGAAGTGACATTTTAAGACCTCAGTTGTTTTGTGACGCAATTTGGCAAATAGATACTTGAGATTTACGTTTCAGAATAACATTCTAAATTTATTACTCCAATTATAATTTAAAGGACAAATACGAAAAGATTTTTATGTTAATGTTTTTTTTATTGGTAACGCCTTTTTTTTATTAAAGATACCAATAAGCTAGATTAGGGAAATATCTCGCTAAAAATGCAGCAATGTGTGCATATTATTTTGTAGCAAAAATAAATGGATAGTTTTAAGACTCCTAAGTTGGAGTTAGAGTGAAATGATAAAACAAATTACTCTAGAAAAAACCACAACCCACAAAGAATAATGCGAGAATTTGAGTGTTTCATCTGAGAAGGTGGTATTTTTTATGTAATGCGCACATTATTAGATGATACTTGTTCCTTTCAGGCAACGTCAACTTCAGCTGCATCATAATAGAAATTTGGATTATATTATATAATTTTATTTTATTATTTTTTTTCGCGTCGAGTTTGAAAATTCAACCGGCAATGTCTCAAAAATTGGATGGTGCATAGGAAACAGAGCGTCTTAGTACTAGATTCCCACTGCCTACCCTACTATGTATAGTAACTGTATACAGCATTTAGCATGAAGCTTAAAAAAATAGATTTCTGACTACAGATTTGAATAAAGGAATGAGCGTGTTCATCATTCGTTCAGGCATATAAATAAAAAATAGTCCACGAACCCAAGTTAGTAAGACATGTATGTACATTCAGAGTCGAAGAAACCATAAAGTGAATCACGGTAGCCGGTAAAAATATCTCAGATAAAGTTAAATGGCCCTTAAATCGTGCCTTCCACCTCTCGTCTTATCTCCCTACTACTTCCCTCTGTCTACACTGTTATATGCGGGAAACAGCGTGAAGCTGTTAAATTAACTAAACTTATTTCAAATCGACGCAACCTTTTATAATTTAAAGCTCTTTATGAACCTTATTGTCGTTGAATTTATTTAGGATATAAGAAATATATATTTTTTTAAATCACTTAAAATAATAACAAAAAGACACTATTTCATGGTCACATAAAATGTTAAAGTTACACTATGTTTACGCTTTTCAAAGGATATGAGATCAATTTATACGCTTTCGTAATGGTTTAGAGCTCGATATTGGTTTTATATTTTACTGACTTTACTGATAAAATTACTGGAAATACCCTGGTGAGTAGCGTACGCATATAATGTTCTATAGGTTAATTATTATAAATAATATTGTTAGAAATCATAAAGTAACTAAAGTACAAAACACCTGTTAACACATCAGATGTGGATGGTAGTTACAACTAACATTATTTACGGCCTTTAAATGATGTGAAGCACGGAGCAGTGCCTGGAACTTGCGACCACAAGTGTAGGCTTCAGGGTACCCTTTCCCTTATAACAACAATCGCCTTCACGCCTCCAGCCCATTGTAATTATAAATAGGTGTTAACCACATTTATAATTAAAATAACAATTAATTAATCAAATAATTAACTGTCCAAATAGTAGAGGTTAGCTAGTGGCACAGTACGAGTAGTGCTCCGAACCGCACCAGAGCCAAGGCTGACAGTAGAATGCCCGTGCGCCCTTTTCGATTATTCACGAATAAGTTGTAGGGTAGAATGAATAAGAATTGGTGACGCGCCTCATAGTGGCGTGATCGGTAGGTATCGTATAACAATTTATGGGCAACTTAGATAATATACCGACAATATATCATCATGACACACGACTACTAAAAAGCTGGAAACGCGCAATATATATTTTACACGAACAATTATTAATTATATTGACAATTATTAATAACTACTATCAAGTAAATTAAAATAAATTAACTATAAAGATAAGATCAAAGAACGTAGAAAAAAATCAAGCGATTTAAAGAGTAAGAAAGTATTATTGAGTAATAATAATAATTTCATGAGAAATGATAGCCAAGTTAAATTAAGAAAGCGTTGTTATCGGGGGATACTCAGGTGGCTTAAAAAATATTTACACAAATAAAAACCTACATAATCCCAAGTGAAGTAAACGAATTCAATTTATATAAAGACGTTTTAAATGTCGCAACGAAAGAATTCTAAAGTATAACTTGTTACTCCTAACACGCTGCACGCTGTCTTATCATTTATTGATAGATTTTGACAGCCAATGTTCAGTATCGCGGACGCATCTTTTGAACAATACGATAAGACCTCCCTTACTTTCTTTGTTTCCAAGATTAACCGAACACTTAAATAATTGAATTCTGCTAAAGGCGGACTTGAGGACGCGATTCGGAGATGAAAAGAAAAATTCTGAGATAAAAGTGTTTGAAAATTTTAAAGCAAGATTAAACGAAAAATCTTAGGTGCAAATTTAGCTTTATAGTCTTTTTAAAGTAGGAACTAACTAAGGGGGTGTATAACCGTCGTCGTCAATGATGTCGTTGTATGCAGTTAAACTTAATTAACATTGATATGAGCTTTTTTGGGTGTGTTTGCTTAAGGATTCAATCATGAGATTTTATTTCGAGTTCAATGTGCAAACGCGCGGCGTTTGGTTCCGCCAATGCAATGTCATAAAATTAAGCTAAAGTTGGAGAACAGAGTGCCATTAGTAATGTAATTAAAATCTACAACGACCGAAATTGTTTTAATTATCTACAACCCTACTGCGCAGCGCTGATATATTTTGTATAACTTTATAAAGATAATGAAAAAACATAATTTAAACATTATACAAAAACCTTATGTAAATCGATATAAAAATGGAATTTTTGGTCTAAGGTATAATAAATATTATTTATTACATAAGAAAAATTTCATAACTGAAAAGTGATATTAAAAATTGTTTCGATAAAATTTATTGTGTCTTTTCATGCAATGCCTTCTAATATATACATATTACATATTGATTTATAAACATTTGTAAACATATGTTGGAGTTTTTTTTTAAATCAAAGCGAATCTAATTTTGATGTCGATCAAACTGCCGGTGCACTATAATTGTCATTTTATCAACGTAGTTTATTACTCTTACCTATTGCACGGATTAATTATGAATTTAAATTGTATGTAATATTGCGTAATATATTATTTATAATATGCCTTTACCTAAAATATATATAAAAAAATATTTTTTTAGCGTTACGCACATTTTTATACATATGTGTGTATCTTCTATACAGAGGACTTAGTAAAGAAATATTAAGCTTTTTTTTAAACATTTTTAAAGTGTTAATCCACACTTAGGAAATAATTATAAATTTTCTAATTAAGTAAATATTAAGCTCTCTACTTTCCGCCTATTGTCTGTAACAATGTCTTTTAAGTAGCGAAGGTCTTCCTATATAGCAGGATAGGTAGAAGAAAGTTGGTATTAAGGCCCAATTTCCAGAAAAATATTTTTTTCGTTTTTCTACTAAAGCAGATAAAAAATAATTGAATAATAATTCTTCAAAGTTTTTATTGAAGCTATAACAAAAGTCTTCAATTAGATGCTGTCCCAAGGTCTCCCATTTCTCTCCGTCTATGCATTATAGCATTAATAATCAATATACTCAAGCAATCTACAGCGACGGAAGGAAGGACGGAAGGACTACAGTGGGAAACGGAGTGTCTTAACACTAGGTTCCCTCTGCCTACCCTGCTGTGTGCGGGATACAGCGTGAAGCTGATTTTTAATCTACAGCGAGCAGTTACAAAACAATATTCATTAAAATTATAACGCAGGCCAGTCTTGGCGTAACACAGAAAGTGTGACTGTAAACTGACTGGTGTGGTTCAATCCCCACTCGAGGAATTGAAGTATTTATTTAAAATATATATTTCCATGTCTTCGCTCTGGTGTCGAGGCAAAGGGCGGTGCTACTCAACACGCATGAATGGAAAGTGGGGAACGTAATGTCTTGACACTAGGTTCCCTCTGCTTACTCTGCTGCGTGGAAGATACAATGTGAAGCTGATAATAACCCAGCATTGTAATAGTCTCGTAATTATTTCCTAACTGCGCAAGATATATAATGAATAACCGTCAGTCAGCCGTCAGTCCATCCACTGACGGAATACATTACGTTAATATACGAGTAAAGGTATAACATACTATAGTATGCAAATTGTCTGTATAGGCTATTAATATTTAATGATGGGTTAATAATAATACTTCGTATTGTTAGATCATTTGTTGTGCAGAGGAATAGAAATTGAATATATGTTTACCATTATCCGCAATTGTAGTGGTTTTTAGTTGTAATGTTTTTATCTACTTATATTTTTTTCAACTTCACGTTTTATATAGCGATTAAGGGATGTCTCCCTGTCGTCTAGTATTAAAAAACTCAATTTTTCACATTCTGCCTTTTCGAGAAATTTGTTGTTGGCTGGCTGTAAAAAAAAGTAAACATTGTATTATACTTATTTAGATTTAAGTAAAAATTTATAAAAGTGTCTTATCGATAGTATTTGTTCAAATTAATAAATAATATTATTTTCAGTATGCTGTAACGCGTTTAGGGTAACGTCAGATCTCCCATTACACAGAGCTTGAAAGACAAACAGATACCAAAACCTGATAAAACTATCATATCTCAACGGGACCAGTAAAATATTTATTGACTCGTATATTTATTGGATTTAAACTAACAAGTATTGCATTCGATGCACGTCCCAATGACAACCGCAGTTGGTATTACCAATAGTTCTTTAGAATTTTAGATATTTTTCAAATAAAGATAAATTGCACATAAAAGGTCCGTAAAACATAATAAAATCCAATTCCACAGCTTTACTTCGTCCAGAAGGATATCAAATATCGACGCAATCTGTCGGTGAATTCAGAAAATTTCAGACTTCTTTATTCAACAACGAACCGAATTTTAGAACAAAGAATAGATTCAAGTAGATTTAATATTTGACAACGAGTACTGAATGAGATTATTTAAAACGCAAATACTTTCAATGTTATTTATAGAGCTCTTTGAGGATATTATAGGTATAAAAATATATTTGGAAATTCGGAGAATCTATGGGAGGAAAATAATGTATCTTTTACTTGAAAATATTAATTAAAATGAAATAAATAAAGAGGAAAACGTTTACTTCAAAAATATTTTTTTGTAATGTGAAATTGTAGCTTATAAGCACAGCCAAATTTTTATTATTTAAAAATTTGACAAAGCACACCGCGCTTTATATTGAGAATCAAACCCACCATCCTAAACATATTGCGCGACGACAGTTATCTTACGTAATACAGTTAATATTTGTGAAAATCTCACAACATTTTATAATCTAACTAGTTATAACTCTGATATATTTTTTTCTCTTATCATACAATTTCTATAAGTGCTCATAAAGTGAACTTATAATTAATTTACTTTTGCATAGTTAACAAAAAAACTGAAGATTTAGCTATATATTTAGCTTACTAGTCAAAGCAAAATAAATCTGATAACATTGAGCACACAATATCATTAGCGATAACCAGCTAGGACACATATAAGACCACAACACCAGCGAACAGTATTTGAAAAAACATATTTAACTATTGCCAAAAAATACCAAATCTCAGGGCTTGAAAATTCGAGGCGCCCCATAACGTAATTTATATATTGTACATAACGTATATTATATCAGCGTCACAATAAGAATGAGGAACCATAATGTTTTCAAAGGAAAAAAAACAAAGTCTCGTTAGCAATGATCATACCAACGAATGCGATCTTTGGAATATTTTTATTGCGATACCATTAAAAATTGTACCTTAGTTCGCTGTTGAAGAGTTTAAAGTCTTTTCTTAATATTACAGCGTCTTGGCAAAAGCTAAGACACAAAGCAACCCACGCACGCCTATAGTGAGAGACTAGACTACGTGAAATGAGAAAAAGAATAAAAAATAAATAATTAGCAAAGTTTCATGTACAAACACCCGATTTGGTCCTATAATAAACAATATCAAAAAACCGTAAAATTAAATTTTCCAATAATTAATTTGCTACTCGAACAGCCGTTACATTTTTTTCAGTTTCACGCTTTAACTCGCATATAGCAGGGTATGTAGAGTAAGGGAACCTGGTGTTAAGGTACTCCGTTCCCTATTTTCCGTGATATTGCGTGTTGTAAAATAAATTTTCGGGATATTGCGTGTTGGGTAGTGTAGTACTAGAGCGACCAAAATGAAAATATTTGTAAACAATATTCTTTTCCACGAGTGGGATCGAACCCACAACCGTTGTGTTACAATAAACTCAAATTTAAAATATTCTTTATTCAATAGGCCATTGTAAACACTTTTGAGTCGAATGAACATGTAAAAAAAAGCTACCACCGGTTCGGAAAACAGCTCTGCAGAGAAAAAACTGCTCTTTAAATTGTGGTAGTGGCGAACTTAGAATAAATTGCGGAATTTTATTAAATACACGTATAATCAGACCCATAAAAGATTTATTAATATTTTGGAGGCGCCTTGGCGTAACAAGACTATCTTTATTTGTCGTTCCTATGGTATATCTATCACTATTTTTATTAAGACACTGTATATGTTGTCGGACAGAATATTATAGTATACACATTGTGAAGCAACTGTAAGAATACCCGCATCTTTAATAACATCTCGCAGAGAATCTATAGCTCTTAGGATATAAATAAATCTCACGGTTCTCTTTTCGATAATGAATATTAAATTTATATCTGCAGCGCCACCCCACAACAGTATTCAAACGCAGACGCTATACCCACTGCGCCACAACGGCCACAATAATGCGAATTAAAACAAAATAATACAACGCGAGTTAGTCATTATTTATTAATCTAGACACACGGCAGTGTGTCCGCCAAGTTCGAGCAAAAAAAGCGACACACCGGCCGTGGGTTA
>DWAE01000130.1:0-21134 GCA_018237945.1 Heliconius sapho
CGAAAACGCAGTATCACAGATACTGGAGGGATATATCACGTAAAAAGCATGAGGACCCCCGGAGGGCATGTATGAAAAGGTTGATGACAGTGGACGAGGCAAAACAGGTAATGTATTTAGAAACCGTAGCGTTTGGCGCTCCGTTCTCTCTGACTACCGCTAGGGATATAGCGTGAAGCTAAGCTATGTTAAGTTATAAATTACTATATTTTTGAAATTATAAAAAAACCATTTACGGTTTTTCGTTTTTGATACTTTACAGTCGGTTTTATAGTCACACTTCGTGCCACTGCGCCACGACTGTCCTCAACAAGGTACACATATTACGTGAAAATGTATTTATATTTGAGTAAGTTTCGACCAGTCACTTATCGTTCATCGAAAATGTACTGAAGACGTGTTAAAGTATTTTTGACAACATTTAAATGTTTCACAGGCATTCAATTTCAGAATTGAGATACATATTTTACAGCAAGTGATCGTCGCGCGAGAGTCATTTATAATTTAAGTTAAATATCGATATTTTTGAACAGCTATTTGCTTGTGACGCAAGTATACTATTTGGTTACGTTTATTGATTTATTAATTTTAACAATTGTGTTTAATAATTAAAAACATCCGAATGGCTAATAATGCGTTCAACTATTAAAAGTTAATAATTGACGGCGTTGAGTTCCATCATTTACCACGCAGTATCTAGAATTCGGACGGAAAGCGTAGAACGAAGTGCCACAGCACTATGCTCTATGTGAAAATCCTGCTGCGCGGGACAAGAGGTGCACTAAATAAACACTTCATTAAAATGAAAAGCAGAAGTAGAGTAATGTGTCACTAAAACAATTACCTACATGACGCGAACAGCCTAGGAAAAGCATATATATTAAACAATTGGTATAACCGAGACAAAAGGCCCAGCGCTGGGCCGGCGGCGCTGACACCGTGACAGCTGACATGGGTGACTATTGAGTATAACTGCAGTATTCGATATTAAGTTAAGAGTTAGCCCTACGGAGCGCTGTATGACGCTCAATTTAACGTCATTGATTAATAGTTTGTCCATCGTTATTGCTAAATATTACAATTGAGAAACGACTAAGATCCAGGCTACGTCCGCGGGGATGTGACGTGCGGGAGGAGACTCTGATACAGGTTGAGTGTGTAACATCGAAAAGATGGATGTTTACATAACATATAGCCTAGAATTTGAGTATTTGAACCAGTGCAAATAGGGATATGATCTATATTAAAGTTATGAAAGTAAAAATGTTTCAGCTGTGGTAGAAAAAGGTGAAAATGGTATCGATTTGAATATTTGATATTTGGCATTTTAATACCTCTTTATAACACGAAAAGGCCATCACTACTGCGGTTCCGGTCATAATCATAACTTCACCACGGTTCATGTAATTTTTATTTCCAAATTACTACATAAACATAAAACCAGGAGTTAGATGCATTGCATATAATAGTCTATATATAAAAAAACTAATAAAATTTGAGCTGTATCCAATACATATTAAGAGGTGAATAAAGAAGATATTTAATTTTATAATGAGTTTTACTAGCTCAGATACAGTTGAACGTAATGCCTTCGTTGTTTCTTCGGATCAGTGTATGCCACACGACTACACGACTACTTAGGAATTGATTAATATTCAAGTAAACATTTTACCTATATTTGAATTATTTTATATCTCCAAAAACAATTAATAAAAATAGATCTGTCTGAAATCAACCAACAATGATAAGTTTGACATGATTCCATTTGATCCGCGAGTCAATTACGATCGATCCGGTGATAACCACCAACATCCGACTGACACCCCGACTGATACCCGACTGACACCCGACTGACACCCGACTGACACCCGACTGACGGCGAAGGCTGTAGTCTATTTTACGATTTGAGTTAATTGACGATCTGTTATACACTTTGTTTATTACCCGACTCGTTGTCCCGTTGTCGACTTTTTTATCAGATCAGGTATAAAAAAGTCAGTGCTACTTCTGAACGTTAAATAACAAGCGATTAAATATTGAAACTGAACGAACTATATAAATCAGCTTCAGGCATTTTTCCGTATAGCAAGGTAAACAGAGGGAACCTAGTATTAAGACACTCCGGTTCCCTCGCGCCGATTAATTTCCAAGATATTGCTAGTAGAGAGGAAAATGTCTTCCAAGCGGGGAAACGAAGATAATTAAATATAATCATTCCATTGTGTGGAGACCTAACCCACAACCGCAAAACAGAGCATTTAGCTGTAGTCCCACTGTACCACGACGGTTTGATAAAATCATGATTTAGGAAATGATATTACGTTTATTTTACAGTAAGTTTTTAGTATAGGCGCAGTGGCACGAAGTGCGACTGTAAAACTGACTGGTTGTGGGTTCGATCGATATAATTTAATATAAACCTACAATATATTATTTAACGATGACGTAGCATTGAGGGAGTACGGGAGTTTGATATGATCATTTTATCAACAGACAGGCGTCACGTCAGTCAATTTAACACCATTTAAAATTGTGATAATTGAGTTCTAATACCCATAGGAGACAACCTTCCTATTTATAAAACGATTTTTTAGTTTTCCTACAGACCTTTAATTGTTGTTGATGTATGATTAAAAAACATCTCAAACAATTTTAATGATTTAAATACTTCAGCAGGACTTCAGAAATCCATGATTACAAAAATAAAAAATAATAATTTGAGCGAAAACCAAACCAATAACTATAGTTACTCCATAGTCCAGATATGTCAAGGTGACGTCACTTCATATTCCCTATAAAAAAAATTCGCTTACAGCAGGAGTTTTGGATCTTAATTAACAATCGTTTTTTATGATCATATTTAATACAGTATGCAGGCCGTATCAAATATTAAGACAGTCGTGGCGCCGTAGGCAGTCGTGGGTCGAGTCCCATTCGGAGGAATAAATTATGTTCCTTTTCTCGGCGTTGAATCAATACGCAATGTCTCGAAAACTGAACAGGGATAATGTTATAAGCGGGGTACAGTCCGAAGCTACAAAAATAAGAGATCATTTGTACGTTAAAGTGTTTTCTCTCGCTGAATTCCGCTTACTGATGAATGGCAGACGTGAACGATGCCCCTTGAAGACCAACACCAGAGAGTTCATGCAGTATAGTACGCGATAATTATATGGGTTCGATATCAAGCCGATTACTTTTTTTGATATTTAACGGTTTTTGCCTGATTGAGCGTTGTATATGTCGCCAGAAAACAAGTGATTTTTTAAATTATTAAAAATTATAAATAGTTTATCTAAATTACCCAAATCTTCCAGTAAACAATTTTTTAAAAATCTGTAGCCAAAGTGTATATTATGAGTATTAGTATTCGACTCAGAAATGCCACCTTTGTCACTACCCCGAGGCGCTTCGCCCGCGCTGCGTCGCAGAACTACCACCGACTTATACTGCAAATATGAACTCGTACCGCTTTATTGGCTTAAGAGCGAATGAACGAACTAAACGAATGAAAAATAACAGAAAGCTTTTTAAAGTCGATTACGACTTTAAGAAGTTTAAATTTAAAATTAATAAGTTGTAAGTGGCACAGCGTTTGACTGTGAACGTAATAATTGTGGTTGTAATTTCCACTCGGGAATTAATAAAATTATTATAGTATCTGTGCTCTGGTAATCAGACAGAGCGCGTCGTTGAGTTCCGCAACTCAACACGCCATATCTCGAATATTGGTCGGTGCGTGGACAATGTAGTACACTAGGTTTTCTCTGCCTAACATGCTATTTCCCTGGACATCATTAAAAATCAACAAAATAATAATAGCGATAATACTAAAAATATATATAATGCATGTTAAAGTGTGAGGCCAGTCGTGCGTCGTGAGAGTAGATGGAGAAAATGTAATAAAACTACCTCCTCCTATTTTTACTTAAGCTGAAATTTGTATGAATTTGTTTGTTGTCGCGGCGTTATGTAACGCCATACAACGTGCGAGCACAGACGGAAAGTGGACCCCAGAGCATCTCTCCTACTAAATGCGGACTGAATTTGAAAAAAAAACGTAATATGATGAAATTAAATGTGTGTGTATGAGAAAACAGAAAATATTCTCGAATAACTGACATAGATGAAAATTTTTTTCATTCTTATGAAGTAAAAGGTAAAAGTGATTAGATTAAACATTATAAATAAAAACGAACTTAACTAATGTTAATTGAACCCTGTGTTAGTGTTATCAACAGTCGTCGCAGCTCAATAAGCTAATCTATATATTAATACGTGAAGCAAAAACTTTGGCCCCTTTTTACCAAAATTGCGAAGAAAAAAATCCTTTTATGAATCAATAAATAAAACAATACATGCATTTGACAATATTTACACTTTTATGTATATAAAGTGGCGTACTCGTACACGTCGCTATGGTATTAGTAGATAACAAGGCCACAATTATCGAGTGCTCCATCGAAACCCGCCACCGCCACGAGCGCCTTGTTGTTTGTGACACCGGCATTGACTATAGCTAACAACCACCGCACTGCCGGCGTGGACGTGACGCAGCACAGCTCTCAACCATAGGTAGGTTTGACGGTACGTTTATGTATTAACGTTTTCTTATAAAAATAACTTGCAATCAAATTCCATTATTTATTTTTAAAGAGTGTAATACTTGATTTAATTTTCATACATTTATCGTATTTTGAAACGAGCCTCATGCGCCGGCAATAATCACATTTACACACATATTTGAACTGGCTTTAACAAACGTATGCTTAATTAAAGCTTTAAAAATATCAACCGAAGGGTAAAAAAGGTAAATCGACAAACACGATAAAATATATATTAAAGGTACACCGTTCACTTTATTAACCGTTACCCGCGGGATTATTGTATTGTATCGCCATATTACATGAGTATCAAATATTTCCTTATTTAATTGGACACTCTGTTATATACTGGCTGTCGGCTCGTAAAACGAAAACGACAATAGTTGGTACATACATTCATATGCACAAAAATTATACAAAATTATTAAATCAGAAAAAAAATAAAAACAAAAACTAAATATATAATTTTTATTTTATATTATCCGAAAATTATAAAGTTCAAGATTTATTTGGTTGAACGTCTCACAAGATCTCAGGAACTATTGATTCGAATTGCAAACTTCTTTTTGTACCAAAATCAATTTATTTATTTAGTTTATCAATTTATCACTTGACTGAGGCCAGTGAGGCGACACGTGGGGTCCTGAGACCCCAGAGATGCGAGGGCGGTGTACCACTTGAAAAGTCTTAGACTAAGTAGACGGTCGAGGTATTTTAAGATAATAGGAACAAAGTCTTATTCAAGGATCAACAAAATTAAATACGATTTAAAAAGCAAATACAATTTTAGCTTCATGCTGTATCCAGCGCGAAGCATGTCAGAGGGAACCTAAGACATTCTGTTCCCTTCAACACAGTTTCGTTTTCCATTTTCCGAAGCATTACGTGTTAAGTGGCGGAATTCAACGCCTATATGCTTTGGCTCTGAGCGAAGAAAATGAAAACATTTTATTTCCACGAGTGGTAATCAAATCCAAAGCCTATCGCGCTTACATTACACACGACTGTCATGAAACATATAAGAAAGAAAATAGCAAAATAAAAAATACAAAATACCTTATTAGTTCTGTCTATAAAATATAAATAAACTGCATCGAATAAGTGAGTGCTGTCAAAGCGGTTTAATATTTGCACTCTAGTTAACTATGGAAGGTGTAGGTATTAGAATTTTTGGAAGCGACGTTTTAACAGTCAAGTAAGTTTGTCTTTAATTTATATGTATATTTAAGTACGGGCTATCGCGTTGCAAAAGAGATAATGCATCACTGCACACGCTATGGTAGTGGGTTCGATCAAACACACAGTTTGCCTTAGTAAAACATCCAAGATAAAATAAATAGGTTACGAATCTATTAGCATAGAAGATCTTGTTAGAACTACTACACGAAAATATCAAATACTTCGCTACAAATATTATCGATCAGTTAGCTAAAGTGACAAAACTATCCAGCTTATCTGACATCTCTAACCTATTGAAGCTGAAGTACAAATTCTCAGTTGTTGGTATCTTCAGAAAAGTTTCTAATGAAGTGTCGTTTCAAGAGCGTTTATGAAACTTTTAAAAATAAAGAATTTACTAAATATATACTATACTTCTTTAGAAATGTAAAAAAATGTTAACGTAGCAGAATTAGACATTTCTATTTACCACTGAGCCATATGTTCTCATCAAGCTACGCCGAAATTCTTATACGCTTGTTACAATCTATTTTTGTTGTTAGCCTACAGAGGTAGGGAGATTTTTACAAATTTCCGCTACCCAAAGATAATTACTAAGAATTATCGTTTGACAAGAGGGAATACTATTTTTAACACTTTCAAACTGTTATTCCATACTTGGGAAAGAAAAAAATTTTTTAGAAACGTATAACGTAAAAAAAGTATTATTCTTTCCTGAGTGTGGAATAAGCCCTTAAAAAATGTTTAAAATACTAGTTATTAGTCCATTGTCTATGTATACACATATATTGCAAATTTTAATTTTATAGGTATAGCCAGTATTTCAACTGAATCTCTTTTTTTCATGTATTCTTGTTTTGTAACATTTCTTTTTAATCGTACAGCCTCCCGCGAGTGCTCGCCACACAACGTCACCTCGGCGGCCTAGTGCTCGCTGGGAACGCCATACATAAAGAACAGATAAGAAAAAACCATCTTTCATTGGTATTTTTTGGTATGTTTACTTAAATTTATATTTCCATTTCTTCGTTTCCGTGTCGACGACAGTGTAGCGCGACGTTGAGCTCAGCAACTCAACACACAACGCCTCCAGAATTCAGCAGAAAGTGGGGAACAGAGTGTCTTAACACTAGGTTCCCCCTGCCTGCCCTGCTGTGTGCGGGATACAGCGGGAAGCTGATTTATTTATTTTTTTATCTATCATTTACTATCAAAATGTCACCGGTCATTGTTCTTTAAATAGTAGAACTCAATGTTAAACTTCAAATTCAATTCAAAAAATAATATTTTCAATATTACATCTCTTTAGGTTATTCTCACCTATAGAATAGTAGACCTATAGTAGATTATAAACATCAAATCTAAGTATAGAGCAGACTGATAGAAAGTGACTGAACAATATACGAATATGTACATATAATAGGTACCGTGTAAGAGTTAGGTGTAGGTACTATCTCTGTAGATCAAATGTACTGAAGGTTTAAATTTTGATTTTAAAACTTTAAGTTAGTGTCCATTTATCATTTAAGCAATGAGTGATTTAACTTGTGTGAATTACAAGAAGGTATTATAAGTTTTGTATGTTTATATATTTTGGTCGAATTTTAGACAAATACTTATTGAATATTAAGGCGGTTTCACTTATAGCGAGTGGGTGAATGGAGAGGACCTAGTGTTAAGACATCCGCACGCATCGCTTAATTTCAAATTATCGCGAAACTCAACTCCGTGCTTCATAGTCGATGTAATCAATATAATCTTTTAGTCTATTGAAGATGAACCCACAATCATTAAGATGTCTTCATATTTTAAATGTGGAACTCGCAACCACAAATACACGAGACGTTACCATTATATCATAACAAAAAATATAATAAATAAAAATATTGGCGATATTCTCCAAAGAATACAGCCTATTGTTCTTTCTTCAATATAAAACGTTCGAGTTCCCTACAATATATTATTAAAGACTATTGAGCTTTTAATAGCGAACAATTTTTAAATTGTTTCCAATGAAGTCCTAACAATCGGGATTTTTTATCTAATTTCTCTTAGATTAGTTGTGATTATAAATTAATTTGTAAATGGCCTTCATTTAAACATTTTTGTAGGATAAAATGTTATTATAACAATGATTTTATTTATAAAATTGAAAATGTTACATATACATTTCAAAAGACATATTTTCCTTTGATCAATTGTTCTTCAATTCGTTCTTAATTCGGTCGGTGTAGTGCCAAGGCTCACAGCCATGTTTCGAAAAGTGAGAGGTGCGTGGTGACAAGGCAGGCGCCTTGACACTAGATGTGCTCTGCCTGTCCTGCAATGCGGAGAGAGTGACAAGACTCTACGCTACACACAATACACAAATACAAATATTTAATATTTTATAATTATAAATACAACTTATAATACACATTAGAAGTGCAAATGACTATATACGATTAAAGTAGGTATATATGTTTTGTTTCCTGATCGATACCGAGTACACACCGGTGTGTAGTTCTTTGTCGGTTCGTTAGTGAAACTAATCAATTAACAATTACCTGCGAGCGTCGAACAGAAATTGTGTAATAGCTGTAATAGCTTTAAAAGACACTTCATTTACTTTCCTTGGAGCGGCGTTGAGTTCCACCACTTAACGCTAATTTCTCGAAAATTGAGCAGAAATTTTTTATAACAAAAACAGCATCTGCAAATGAACGCTACTATCATTTCTTTCCTTTTGCTTACTCAATAACATTATTTAGTTTCATCTCAATACGCTGACTACTAGACAGTATGAAATTAAATAATTATTTTGGGTATATGAAATTAAAGGTATAGTTTTGTATACCTTCAATTTCGGCAGTAAGTGGGGAACGGAGTGTCTTAACACTAGGTTCCCTCTGCCGTATCTGCTGTGCGTGGGATACAACGAGAAATTGATTTATTACTTATACATCTTCAATTTATGAACTGCTTATTATAAACATACAAAAGTGTATAATAGGACCAATAAAAGCTATTATGTTCTCTTCGATTGTAAAGAAATTTCCATCATGAAAGTATCGGAATTTTGTCATTTTAGTGGTATTGGATGGTTTGTTTAAATGATTGTCTTATAATAATATGTAACGATTTCATAAGGTTGTAGGTAAAACTAAAATTTTAACTTTACAACTGAAGTCGCTAATCATGTGTTTAAGAAAACCAAAAAAGATTGTTACTATTACATACATACATAGTTCGTTAATAAATCCGTATTCACGTAGCGCAAGAAGATTAATACGAAATATGAGGGAAGCAGAAGAACACTTTTAATATTGGAAATGCATTATCCATACCATATGTGAGCTTTCAGAGCTTTTCTCTTTTCACGCCTGAAATACCGTCGCGTTTATTTTATACTTGCACTGACATTTACTTCCGGCTCCGCCTGCACCGTCTAATACATCGAAATTAGTGATGTGATGTAATAGCCTATATATGCTGAGTGTACTATGTACCTGAGATGAGCATGTTCAAGCAAACCTTTAAGGTTTATAACATTAGTATGGGAGAACAGATAGAAAGCAATATGGGAAAGAATGTTGAAATTGGATAAAATTCTAGTTGGAATTTAATTTAAGGTGAGTTATAGTTGGTCGTTTTTTGATCTCCAGCACCGTACGGCGCACAGTGCACACTGTACGGGAGTGAGTGAGAGTCCCGCAATTTAGTTAAATGTCACTCTACTGCGCTCTTATATATTCAATTAAACATGTTTGTGCGTGGTTAGCATTCTTCTAGTTACGTTAATATATTCTGTTTAATTCTTCTTCTGCTTCCGCTGCTGAGCGACTGACAGACTACGCACAGACTACTGGACTTAGCCAGTTGAAATTTAGCCTGTACTTAGGATTTCGCGAATCTCCTACGCTAGCTACGGAAACGGTGTTTTTCCGTTTCCGTTACCATTGTACATCATAGAGATTACAAAAAAGGTATATAATAAAATATATCTCTAGTACATATGACACTCGTACACACACGTACACATACACACACATGTGCCACTACTACTACTACAGCCAGAGATCAGCGCCTCGTTGCTAATTGGGATTCAAATTGCGAAGACACATTCCCTGAGCCAGTAAAAACGATTCGTATTTTTCAATCTCCCCTTTGTGGGTTTGAATCTGTAGGTATTGCCTTTATTTGCTAGTTGTTTGTACTGTGTGTGCACTATTTTACTACAATAGTTATAATCAGTCAGTAAGTATAGTACTCTATCTTATAGCGTATGTCAGGGTTGCAGTAGAGAATATAATCTACATACAACAGTAACACAGAACAGTATAGCTTTTCACAATAATTACATTAAATAAATCAATTAAATATTAGTATAATTTGTTTTGTCTGTCTCGTTTCCACTGCGCCACGACGGCCTTTTGTTAGCAAACTCGTGTAAAAGAGGATAGACGTAGACGAAAAAAATTATAAAAGCAATAAAATTGTGTCAATCGAGGCAATTCCTTGCTTGTAGGGAACAGCCCTTATTGGAAGCAAGCTAGTGTGAAGTATTGTTATTGGGCGATACATGTCACTCATTGCAATCACGTAGAATCTATTTCCGAATAGTTTTTATCTTTTATGAAAAAGAAAAAAAACGTTAACCGCCTCCGACCCCTAACAGAAACTTTAACACTTCCTGACAGAACCATACATTATTATTATACGTGGTCTCCATAGGGCCCCACTGTACACCACCATATCACTGCATTAGCTACATCAATACTCGATACTTAGCAACCGATTAATATTGAAAACGAAATTATTGATGGCCCTCAGGGAAACAAGTACGTAACTTCTTTTCATATACTTCCGGCTCATTGCCAAAACCAATCTACTTTTGACCTTATTTGTAATAAAGTTAAGTTTTTGTGATGAATACCTAATTATTAAATAGGTATGATACAAACACCAGGGTGTGCTAAGATATTCGGTTCCCCATGCACTGACCAATTTTCGAGACATTAGTGTGTTGAGTGTCGGAATTTAACGCCGCGCTTAACGCGTTGCCACATTGAGACAACCAGAGCGGGAAAATGAAAATAATTTAAAGATCAGCATTGGTATATTTTGGTATATAATTAAATTATATACCAAAATATATTGGTATATAATTAAATTAACTGGAAAAATGGCTATCCTGTACCAGTAGTTCCTGGGATTAGCGCGCTCAACTAACCAAACTCTTTAGCTTTTATAATGTAAGTTTAGGTTTAATAAATCTTATAGAATATGCAAATGTCACCGCGTCTCATTTTACTTCGATTCCTTAATTATAATAGAGTTATTCAAGTTTTAAAGAAAATTATAGTTGCCTCGACGACTGAGGTAAATGTTGTGAACTAGTTAATAACATAATTCAGCGTATTTGACGCCAGCATATGAAAATGATCTCAGAGTAGTTAAAGAAAACTAGTGTCAAGACACTCCGTCTACCAGCCGAGTTAGAGACTATATTAGGAATATTTTAAAAACGAAAATTAATTAAAACATTGTGTAACGTAGAATTATCTAATAGCCAGACAAATGTAATAGCCATATTCTAGGCGTTTCGCCACTAAAATTTATCTGTAGATTTAAAGATCATCTATGAAGTGCCGTGTGTGTAATTGTTTATATTGTAATTATATTAATTAAGATACTGCGTTTCCCACTTTTCGCCGTATTCCGGAAGCAATGCGTGTTGAGTGGCAGCATTCAACAAGTCATCAGCATTTGTGACAATGTTCCCGACCGCTATGGCCCAAATGTAATAACTTAAAACAAGATACTTCTGTAAAAGTTAAAAATATGTCATAATTAAGTGATCAAAGGGCACTAGCACACTGTTAGCGAGTAGTAGATTCAAATAAACATTTTTTTTTCTTATTTCCTCGTCGCGCATTATGAAGCCTGCAAGTAATTTTCTAATAACGTGCAGCTAACCACGTGAGCAATTTTCTAATAGCGTTCGATCTCTATTAAAATGTTTATTGTGTGGTATTACAAATATTTCTAATACTATACAGAAAGCACGACGTGGCCCGCGCCCGACAGAAAGCCCGACGGTTTTGTGTTCGATATCCACTTATTTTTTTTTACTCAAAAAAATAAAAATTGAGTTACGCCATCGAATCGGAGTGTCCTAACATTGAGTCCTCCCTGCTCTATTGTACACGGGGCACTGCACGAAGAAGTAAAAAAAAACACGTATCATGACGACCTCCTGTGGATAGGTGTTGGAAATTTCCATACGAAGTGAGAATTTTAAACATAAATATCGTCTTGAGCGTTGAATGCGATAGTTGCCTATTGCGAAGGTACATACGAGAAGGTAGAGCATAAAAATCCAGAGATAATTTTTATGTTGTTTTTCACTTTGATACATATTAATAACGAAACAGAAATTCATAAAAGAAACTCCTAATACCATCTCAACTACCCCTACGTTAAACAATCAAGCTAAATATTATATAACACTAAGCGATTAGCATCACAAAACGCATGAAAAAAGCACATTTTCCACAGTAATTCTAAATTTTATTTCGGAAGCTCTCCGAAGATTTATTGGTAAAATAAAGATAAGAAACTAGCGCTCATGTCGCCGCCGGAGCGTGGGTTCCGTACTGAGCGAGTATAAAATGTTGATGACTTGCTTTATAATGCTTTTAAATTACCTTCATAAAGTACCTATTGTGAAAAAATATAAATAAATTGTGTTTATAATTAAATCTGTTACGGCGTGACTAACAGATAAAGCACAGACGAAACTAGAAAGTTTGTATATGTTTGTATAACAGGTAGGTGACGGAGTGTAGGGGACAGTATTATGAGAGGATTTCTCAAAATATCTACGGTAAGGGAAAAAGACAGATCTTTTAGAAAAAGAAAGTTTGCAAAGCTTTACAAACAAACAAAAAAACACAATCATACAATCACAAGCAAGCACAATATAGATATGTGCGAATCTCAAAATATCCAGAAGTTGTTTCAATAAAGAAACTAAAAAAAAATCAATCTGATAGATTCAAACATACAATACCAGACACAATAGATATATTTAACAAATTAAAAACCATTTGATACACTAGATCAAAGGCAAATACTTACAGTTCAGCCCCATATCATGGTAGGTGATGATGGCCGGCTTGGCGCGGTCGCCTTGGATGGCCACCATGACGTCCCCGCGGTCGGTGTGGATCCTCACCTCCTGGCAGGCGGTGTCGCTGAACCGGCGAGCATTTGGGAACTGGAGCTGGATGTTCTTCAGTTCGATATCGTCCATGCTGTCGATCGGCAGCAGGCTGTAGGCGACATTGTCGTTTTAGTTGGAGGAAGGTAGCTTAATTGACTGACATCGACTTATTAATGGAATAGTTATTAGTTCATCAAAAAATGATTTATAATTTAGAAAAAAATTTAAGCTGTACAAAATTGTGATTTTAGCAATTTTCTTTTTATAATATTGTTAGGTGTAGTATATAGTATAAAAGTCATATTTGTGATGCAATACCTAAATAATTTAAGTAGACTTATACATATATTGCCCCTTTGATAGTGAAGTCACACAAGTCAACCCAACTATTACAAGTTTCGAGACTTTTAGAAAACCAAGTCCAACAAAACAAAAAATGTTGACTTATAATCTAAAACTTTAACTGAGCCACGTGTATTTCCCCCGTTTTCAGAGTGGTATTATGTGACAGGTGACTTCACCACTAAAAAGGATGATATACCTTGGTTAGTACTATAATGGGGTACCTAATCATAGCCTATGATTACAAAGGATATTATGTTTCAAAATTATTAAGGAGAGAATAAATGTGTGTATTCTTAATATTGTGTATATGCATTTATTTATTTTAATCTGAGTATTGACGCTGTATGTTTGATGTCCAAGAACTGGTAGAATTACATTACCTATAGGAGCTGGTAGGGGTGACCACGTCCTTAATGTGCCATACTAGCGTCTAAAGCCGAAATATTGTGGTTGCGTATGTAACCTATCATATATTATGTCAATTTATCTCTAATTATCTATAATTACGGCGGCAGCTATAAATATATCCCACTTAACAACTAACAAGACAAAGCACGGCGTTGAGTTGTGTCACTTAACGGACAATGTCACAGTAAATAGGGCGGAGTGTGTTAACACTAGGTTTCCAGGTGCCACAGCGGCTCAGCCTACCCTGCTGTATACGTGATACAGCGTAAAACCAACATTACATTGTTTTATTTATATCTCGACACAATTCCTGCCCGCAAACTGCATCACGATTCACGAATATTCACAAAGTCCAACATATCCTTGTGCACTCACAACAAACGAGTACGTAAACGTAAGTAATATTATTTTTCAAGTCGCATTTCATGTAAAGGGATAATTTGTTAGAACTCAGTGCACTATTGCACTGAGTTCTAACAATTTCACTTGCTACGAGTAGCTTTGATGTAAAAAACAATGAAGATGATGTTGTTGTTTTAGGGTCCCAAAATGAAAAAGCGGAACCTTTATTGGATCACTTTGTCGTCCGCCTGTCAACATCATTTATCCTGACTTGGCGTGGGGGTATTAAGCTGAAATTATTATCAAATATTTAGGTCTACGGTGACTTGAAGCCCTGAAACAATTAAGTTTCAAAATCAACGCCATCAAAATCATAATTTTGTATAATTTCGCCGCGAAATCAAAACCTATAGTTCCCGGGAACCTACATATTTCATAGAAAAAAAAAAAATTTAGTTCTTTTCATATAAAATGAGTGCATAGTATTATGTATTATTTGCCACGTTATTAAAATATAGGCTGATTCTTGTAGACCTATAATTATGAAATTTAGCGAAAAGTGAGAGTGAAAATCCTTTATTTGCGATAAAAATCCAAAACATCGAAATTTATATTTACAGTACAAATAAAAATTACTGATTATTATAAACTTACAATTGTAGTTCTTTCCATTGCATAATATAGATAATACGTCCGGAAAGTAAAGTTTATCAACTTCCTGTTGACCTATAATGAAAATTAAATTGGTACGGAACCATAGATCTAACTAACCAACACGAACTTAACCGGGTTTTTTAAAATGTCTCGCATCACACGTCATAAGAAGAGAGAATCATCATCAAATTCTTTCGTTCTTCTCTTTGCTTTTTCACCAAATTTAAAGCAACGTACTTTTTATAGCTTATTTTCCAACTCGGGTAGTAAGTAAGGTGGCCAACATCTTCTTGCTGTATTGTTTATTCGTGACTGGTGTAGTTCGGTAACTGGTGATTGACAAACTATTTCGTGTTGCCGAAGTAACGATTGACTTACCGTTTATTTAAATAGGTAGTAAGTTTAATTTTAACCAAAGCGATTTATATAAGTATATTTGTTTATAGGAAAATATATGTTTAGTAAGTTAGTCCCCTCCCTCTGCACTTTCTAATAGTTTTAGACATATCATCTATCCTAAACCAATGCCGCACCACATTTATTTTGAATGTAAATATTTTTGCAACGAAATGCAAACCTGTACCTTTACACCGATTTCCCTATATATTCTTAAAATGATACAGCGTTGATGGGAACCATAGATAATGGGAACTGAAACTACTTTACAAAGTATGAGGAGAGGCGCGCGCAACAAGCATTTTCAACTCAACTTCAGAAGTAACGGATTCTGAATTTAATTCTTATTTAAAAAATCAATTTACAAATTGTTTTCAATATCAACGACATATATTTAAATCTTTAATACTTTGCAACTAAATTTAATGCGTTTTTCATTAATATACGGAGCGATTAAAGTGAAAAGTTTACAAGTAGAAAAAATAAATGAAGGGGTATTGCACATTCATTAATATTGTTCATAAACAACATTTGTAAACATGGTATATCAGCTTCCTACAGTTATTCGCTACAAATGCAATTGTGTAATTATTTTCCACTATTGTTTTGTAGCGTATAAATAACCGATTTAAATATATAATAAATGAGTTGATCATAAGGTCTTGTATCATTACCATCGTTACACTGAACTTCTTATGTGAGGGAAAATAGCTTCGTAACGTAATGCGTAACGACGCCAATCTGGCTTCTTTCCCTCTCACTCTAACCCACTGCGCTAGAGGTATTTCGGACAGACGCCTTTCTCCCCTCTCTTCGCATGACTCAGTACTTAGTGTGCGAGAGGCATATACTGTAGACAGTGCGCATATAACCTAATGTAACCTAAATGCAATGCGTGCATGTTACTTTTGTAGAATAAAATAATGATACTAATAATGTACATACCCAAAATTCTAATGTAGGTAGGTAGGTATATACTTTTAAAAAAACATATAATAACATTTTTTTTACGTAGAGGGATTTGAGCCCGCGCTCCTTGGAAACTGTCTTTATTCTGGTTACTTGTTACAATTTATTTTTTTTGCTCACACGGAACCGTCATGAAAATGTTTAGTAATCAGATTGTTTTGGAGACGTTCTAGATTCTTATAATAAGTGAATATACTTGTTTAAAATTACAATGTTCAAAATCATTCAATCGTAAACAAATATTTTCCAGCAAAATAAAGAAAATTGGAAAGTTTTAATTTAACGTTTAATATTGCTTCGATCTATAAATCAGGCACTGCGTCCTTGCGAAGTGGGCACGGCGGCATGGTGGCAGGGGAGGCGAGTCGGTGCGGAATAGCGACAAGTAAACTCGTTGCCACTGGCAAAATCATGAGACTTTGTGAAGACCGGCCAAATTTTGAACTATTTTTATGACATTTTCCTCAAAATGTTTTTTTTTTATTATAAACATTTTCGCATTTTAGTTGATAACCATTTCCTTGCTATACAAGCTCCTATCTCCGGCTTCACCTCCCTTGGTGAAAAACTAAGTCTGATCACACAGTGGATTATATTGCTACTATTGACACTATGTAATATAGCATTGCTCAATAAATGGACAAGTAGTACATAATCATTTTTCACTTCGAAACAGTAATTAATTCATGTATATGATATCAAATACGCGATGAAAACAAATGTTACATATCATCAAATTAGAGTACAGAAACTTCTCAGCAATAAATATAACATTTGAACTGGCTACTATCGCATAACGCCAGACTCGAGCCCGCCGTGCTAAGACGACGCTTATTGAATTGTTTCAATTAATAGAACATACGTAGGCTAGAAGATTGCTCGAGTTAGGCAACATTCAGTCCAATTACAGACGTGCAGATGCCGTGCGACCTGACGACAGTCGTCGTGGGGTGTCTAAATTGTATGTTACAATTATACAATTGAAAATCAATTTTCTTTCACTTTATCAAGAAAGAAATTTTAGTGTGTAGACTCTCTGTTTTCATGTCAATATAAATTTAAATAAATATTTTGTTTGCTCGAGTGGAGATCGAACCTACAACCAGTCGCATTTACAGTCACACATTTGTGCCTCTGCGCCACGACGTCCTCGATATAAATGGTATGATAATTACCCGCATATAGATGGTAAGAAGAGAGAATTTTGTGATAATTTACTCTGTTCTCCTCAGCATTCAACAACGTTGACATGTTTCAACATGTGGTTAATCATAATACCCACATATAAAAAACTATAAAATCTATTATTGAAACTTGATTCTTAACCACTCTGCTGCTGCTAATCCATTTACCGAAAAGGCAATAAAAAATTACTCGTACTATAATCGTTACGTATTTATATTTAAAACGAAAAGCAACAATCATTTCGAATATTTCCCCGGGATTTTAATTACACAAAATGGATTTTCCAGTCCCGTTGGATGTCATTTGGATAATCGTTTTGCTCCCTTTTCATAAAAATATTTTTCTAAAATATGTATTATTATGTCATTAGATAAAAAATTAAATGAATTAAAGAAATGATATCTTAAAACAAATAAGGATGAATAAAATTAAATATCTATTGTCACCAGCCTCTATCCGCGGCTTCACCCGCGATGATGTCCTTAAATAAATGTAAATGTAATAATGAAATTCTAATTACTTCAATCCCCTTTGTCTAGGTATATATTTTTTTAATTATATGTACAAACTTTCCTTACGATTGGTTGAATAGGCAAGACTCGGCGTTAAGTTTTCCGCCCCTTAACACGATGTCTTAAAATTTGGGCGAAAAGTGGCGAACGAAGTATATCTAACGGGTAGGTTCCCTCTGCCTACCCTGACATTCAGGATACTTTCTAAAAGAACTTGTAACGATATACTTATTTAAAACACATAGTTTACATAGCTGAGCTGTTTAATAATAAAGTAAACTCAGTAATTTGTGTTGGGTTCAATTTTAAGCATAGTGTAAAAAACACGAGGACCATATGTTGAAATTCTAAATATTCTAATGATGAAAGGCTTACACATATAAAATGTGGCGAGCTATAATCAAGCTGGTAAGATTTTGTTTGTTAGGTATTATAAAAAAGGCGAACACATGCTGCTCCGCCCGCATTTAGAAATAGAAGTTTTGTTACATAACACAATATTTAACCGACACTACAAGTTTATCATGTATTGTTTCCTACTGAAGTAAACGATACTCCCGGAAAATAAACAGAATCAGATTGTTGACAGAACCAAGACCGAACAAACTTATTTACGTACATTGATTACTACGTCTGTTTATGTTGAACGTTACCATAGAGGTCATAAAAAACCTTTTCACATTTTTTCTCTTATAGCAGGGTAAGAAGTGGGAACCTAGTGTTGAGACGCTCTGTCTCCCACTCACCGCACAATATTCGAGATAATGCGTGTTATTAGGCAAAAATCATCACTGCACCGCTTTAAAATCAAGTAATTTACTTATAATATTCCTCGGAGTGGGAATTAAACTCATACACATCACGCTTACAGCCAAACACCTCCATTCAAAGGGACCATTTACAGACAAAAAAAAATATGAAACTCGTGTAAAGTTGGAGAAACATAGTAATGTTAGAAATCGGAAGCGGTTAACGTTTTTCAAAACAAAGATAAAAACACATATCGTCTATATGTTACTAAATTATTCGGAAGGAGATACTACGTAATACAATGAGAGATATGTATCACCTAATAACAATACTTCACACGAGTTCCCTTCCAATAAGGGCCGATGCCTACAAGCAACTGCCCCCGATTGATACAATACTATTACTTTGTGGTCTTTTTTATTTCTCTCTCTTCGTCTTCTCTCGTCTTTTTTAGTTCTTTTTTTCATCTACATCTACCCTCTTTCACACGAGTTTGCAAACACTACTGACAAAGTTGTCATATATAGAAGCGCTAGTGTTGCACCGTTGTATGCCCCTCTGTTGTAAATAATTATAAAACAAATTTAAATTAAAAAAAACTGTATTTGCGAGGCTGAAAATTTACATTCATAACTTAGATTTCCCCGCTGGCTATACATCTCTGTTTATGTATCTATACTAAGTGTATTTCTTTATTTTAGCTCAAAGCTTACTTCTGAATCTCCGTTAAACAGATTAACCATTTCTTACGGAACATAACATAATATCATTTATTTGGAGGAGAATTCTTTTAAAGTAATTTTATAAGACACATAGGCAAAAAGTGATCACCGTAGCGCACACGATGGTTGTGGATTCAATAACCACGCAGAGTAATTTTTACAAAGTTACTGTCGCTGAATTCGAAATATGCGTGAAAATTAAATACTTTATATATAAAACAAAATTCTAAATGAAAGTACGAAAGGATTACGAGGATCTCCTGTCATACGAAATGAGTATCGTAGCTGAATTTCGTTATTGTTCCACGGATTAAAGGTCGACTGCGACGGGTACCTACCTATACCTACCAATTTGAAATAGTTTTCAATATTGAATTCCAGATAGAATATTAATACCTTAAGCCTATTCAACGAATAAATTTCCAAATGTATTAATTTGCGAGATCATTTCTTAATATGCATGGTTCTCTTTAATTAATGACAGTTAAATCTTAATTGACTAAATGCGGTCGTTTCTCAAGGTCTTAGAAATTTATTTCAAATACATAATTCAAAATTGTAGCTTTGCAGAAAATTATCCAAGTAGATTTATTAAATTGTTTGTTTATGACATGATTTTTTTTTAATTTGAAAAATTATTGATTCAAATAGACGACTGTAAGCAGTTTGAATCGGCAGCAGTCAAAGAAACATAAAGCTACTATCAGCTCTGAAACCAGTTCTGAGACTACCAACAAACTCAACAGTTGCCCTTTTTAATATAAAGGTTATAATTTTATTATTTAATACAATAATATTGTTTTAAGATTTATCTCTCCAACATTCCTACACATAATACGTATACTTCTCTACTTTCCGGATATATTAGTGATGGGATGGGGATCTTTTGGGTGACGAAATGATACAATATACAAAGAAAGAAAGAAAATATTCTTCATCCAAATATAATAGTTTAAAAATAATAGATTAGCCAATATTTTTGGAGCAGAGAATGAGAAAATAATTGTAGCAAGGCAGTTCTGGTGACAGGGGCCCGCGAAAAACTAAAAAGTCTCTCTTTTCAATATAAAATTTTTTCCAAGAACTATTAATGGTTAATGTCACTATCGACTAAACTATATTAATATGTATTCTATACAATTGAACATGACCTCCGCCTAAAAAAAAGCGATTGAAGCTCAACTAACTAAAAAATTATAATTAATTGATTGTCATATAAAATGATGCCAGTCGTGCAGAAAGTGTGACTGTAAACACGACTGGTTGTGGTTTGGATACCAACTCGAGGTATCGAAATATTTACTTAAATTTATATTTCTATTTCTCCTGGTATCTCCGCGGTAGAGCACAGCGTTGAGTTCCGCCACTTAAGACGCAATGACACCAGAATTCGGCGGAAAGTAGGAAATGGAGTATGAAATGATTTCCCAAAATGCCTATGGGAAACTCGATATTACGTTTTGCAGCTCAGGCAAATGATTTTTTCGGACTAATACTTTTCATTTATTAAAATAGTAAAAAGAGAACAAACAAATATATAACTAGAATCACTATTTATGTAATGGTCTAAGCCTCAATGCGAATAAGACAAGGATTTTTGAAAGAGATAAAGAAAAAGGACAGAATGCAAGATCAGTGTAAATGGTAAGATATTAGAACAAGTGAATGAAGCAGTATACTTGGAAAGTATGTTAAGTAGAGACAGAAGATACGAGATGGATGTGGGAAGGCGTATTGCTGCCGGTAACAAGGTTAAAGGAGCCTTAGCTGCATTTATGAGACGGCGAAACGTCAGCACAGCTCCGCGTTTGGCTGAGACAATGCAGTTTTGGTACCGACACTGTTATACGGCAGCGAAACG
>DWAE01000131.1:0-21127 GCA_018237945.1 Heliconius sapho
GAGTTCTGCCACTTAACACGCAATGCCTCCAGAATTCGGCAGAAAGTGGGGAACGCCAGTCGTGGTGCAGGGGCACAATTGTGGGTTCGATTCCTATTCACGGAAATCACTCTAGTAACAAGACAAATCGCAGAGTGACAAGACACTCTGGGATTTGTCTTGTCATACACAATACTTACTTAATTCATTTAAGCACGAGGGCGATAGTTATCGGTTTGATTCCCAATTGCGGTAATTGTTTAACCTATGACTTCATTTCACTTCGTTAGTCTCACAAAGTATAACGCTGGGATGTGATAATAACTTTAAGATCTTTCTAGCATAAAAAAATACTATTGCAAAATACTTAGAAACTTATAAAAATTTAAACGTAGCAGAATTTGAACCTGCTTAGAAACCGACCTAGAATCTTTAAAAATATTAAAAACTAATGCAATTACGTCACAACAACGGTTCATGTTTGTATAAGCCAATCATAACACTGCTAGAATCATCAATCATTATAGAGCAAATAGCAGAAATTGTTGTTTACATTTCAGCAGTTTCACGCTTTTTCCTATATGGACAGACAAGGTAGGCAGATAGAACATAGTGTCGAGACACTACGGAACTTAACGCCGCTATTTGTTTTGCCAAACGGGTGAAATAAAAATAGTTGATTCTCTCGTGTGGAAATTGAACCTACAACCACTGCTCCACAATGGCATCATTATTTAGCTGATACGTTAATCTCAGAAAGTATTGATTTAAATTGAATAATTCGTTTTGTGTTAGATAGTTCATATGAATAGGAATTAATTAGAGTGGATAAAGGGGGGAATTACAAAAGTACTAAGTTCGAAGGTTTCCTCTGCCTACAAAAAGCTACTATTCTACAGATTTCTACTGGAATAAAACTAAAAAAAAATATTGTATAAATAAACGAATAAGAACTAAACGATTATTAAGATTTTTTCATATCATCGCATGTCTATAAAACAAGAAGATCTACACAAGCACCAATGACCCAGTTTTAATAATTATATATACATACTAATGTAGAAGGGCGTGGACGCAAACCTGACTCATATTTAGATAAAATCCAAGGTTAAAATAACTATGCAATAGGGCTAAGTTTTATTTAAACTAACTTTTACTTACACTGTATTCAGCACATAGCGGGGTAGGCAGAGGTAACCTGGGAACCTAGGCACAGAAGGCATTGCGTGTTGAGTTGGGATCCTAACGTCGTGTTTTGCCTCGTTACCCCCGTGTTTAGCTAGAAAATGAAATATACCATCACGCTGTATCCGGCACACAACAGGGTAGGCAGAGGGAACATAGTGATAAAACACCACGTTTGTCTACTTTCCGCCGAATTTATGAGCTTTACCTTTGCCACCAGTTCCATTAACCCATGGGTAGCGATCTTATCCACAACCGTCGCCACACACTGCGCCACAACGGCCTCGATTATATGTATTTATACGTAGATAATAATATAAACACAATTCGTAATATGTAAAACAATACAAATACGTATGTATGTATGTATGTTACGCATACATCCAAAAACAAACGTCCGTGAATCACACAGCAATTAGCCCAGATACGCCGATCGCCATGAAATTATAAATCATATAGGAAGTTGGTAGGTAGTTCTAGTTAGTGATTCAACTATCGCGTGCACTCAATGCTGCCACTGCTTAACTAATAAATTAAAATTTTAATATATGAATTTATTATATTAAATATTTCATTGTTTAATTTACTTTAATATTGTTGTAGCAACTAGTGGCGTAGCGGCACAAGTGCGGATGTAATGCGACAAGTTGTGAGTTCGATTAACATTCTATGAAATTAAATACTCAATATTTTCATTTTCTAGCTCTAATAATAAGGCGAAGCTGTTACTACTCTGGTGTTACACGTGATCGTGGGCGGCAGTGATCACTTATCATCAGGTGAGGTGTTTTACCATTAAAAAAATCGCGGCGTTGAGTTCCACCACTCAACTCCAGAATTTGGTGATAAGTAAGGAACGCTAGCGTCTTAATGGGAACAGAGATTTTTAACATTAGGTTCCTTAGTTCCCTCAGTCTACTCTGTTATGTACGGAATACAATTTGAAGTTAAAATATACATATATTATCAGAATAGACAAAAAGAACAAAGACATTAGACAAGACACTCCGCTGCCTATCCGTGACAGAAACTCAACGCTACGCATATTTTTTTAATAAAATAAATTAAATATTCACCCGAGTGGGAATCGAACCTACGATTTACAATCTGAACATAATATTCATATATGATACTAAATAAAATTAAAAACAACAACAAGATGTTCCGATAAGCAAATACAAAATTTCAAGTTATTCTTGAAAGTTCAAGTTCACTTCCTTCAATATTAATTCAATGTTTTTCAGCATTTAGGTTAGCATTAATTGGCACGTGAAGGTTACTAAATTTTGTATATTTTTAATAGTTATCAATTACAAGCGCAATTGAGACGCAGAAAATAAGGCAGCATTTCCCGCATCTGGTAGGCAGGGGGTAAAAAGACAGTTCCTTCTCCACGAAACATAACGCCACACTTTGTGTGTGTAAAGTAAGGAAATAAAAATAATTTAAATATACTTATTTAGAAAACGTATAAAAACTTTAACATAGCGGGACTCGTACCCCGGCACGCCTCCTGGAAACTGACCAAGAGTGATCAGGAAGCGCGGGTTCGAGTCCTGTTACGTTCAAATTATTATACGTTAACTAAATGAATATTTTTCTATCCTAAATGTGGAATAACACTTCAAAATGTTTAAAAAAATAAATGTAATTATTATTCCAAGCGAAACTCGAACCTATAACCTTTGCGTTTACAATCACATGCTATACTATAGCTATACTATACTACAGCGTCGCGACTGCCTGGACTTGAAACATAAATTTGAAAACATCTAGATAGAGTGGATTCAAAGTCATTTTTATTCAAGCCAACATGAATTCGACAAAAAAACTACTTTAGATGTTTTTTTAAATCTACATAGTTGTTAAGTACAGGTCAAATAGATGTTACCAAAACGTCACCAAAATTGAACTTGTGACCCTCCTCTTCTTACTTTTAGTGTATTGCACATACCATAGACAGCAAAACGCACCAAAAAGGCAATTCTTATCTAGTTTTAAATATAAACCAGAATCTCCATTACCACAGTTAATAACACACTGTTATATTATTCCATATAGGTCGAAGACAACCTAATAATCTGGTGGTGGTGGTTATTTTTCACAAAGTATTCGGTGAATGACCTACAGACTGATCTCCTAGCGGATGTTCTGACGTTGCTAAAGACATTACTGGACTTCCATTTCCGAATTATTAAGGCAAGCTAAATATAGAGCTCCTCCATTCTGGGTTTACCAGAAAGGACACATTTCATTAATAAAGAATACGACGCAGAACAAGAACTATAAAAAAATCGAATGTCTTCCTCTCCGTTCTTCTCACGTTCCACTAAATTTTCGAGTCATTGCGTGTTGAGTGGCATAACTCAACCCCACACTTTGTCCTTAGCGAGAAGAAAAAAATATTAAATTATTCATTTTCCTCATTTAAAATCGAACCCACAACTATCGCGTTTAAAGTCACTGCGCTACGGCGGCCTCAACATTTCTCCGTCATTTTTAAAACTAGTCCAGCCACAGTACCTACAATGATAATGTTGCGTAATTTCCATTACGACAACAACACTGTTGTTTTTTTATCATAAAAATCCAAAGTCACGGTGTCAATGACATATATCTATTGATCAAGGGTTTATGAAATCTGATGACAAAAATGTATGACTATACTGCAGGTTGTTAACTTTCTAAAAGAATGTTTTGAAACAACAATAAATATAAAAAGAAGAAAAAGAAGAAGAATATTTATGGCTAATGTCTCACTTTCGGTTACTCCGTTAGGGATACACTGCTAGAGATGAAGCTAAGTTAAGTTTATAACTATACTAATATTATAAAACTGATGTGTTTGTTTGGTTAACACGTTAATCTCAAGAAATATTGGAGTGAATTAAAAAAATATTGTTGTTGTACATTGTTCACTTATTGAGGGAGGGACTTCATGGAAGGTCCCATGTATCATCACCCTGCTATTAGTGAAAACTTCGTCAAAATCGCTTGCTTCCTCATAATTTGAAAGACCCTGCCGTGGCATAGGAGCACAATGCTCAGACTGTACACGTAGCAGGTTGTGGGTTCGATTCCCACTAGTGGAAATGAATATTTTTTTATTTTTTTATATAATTTTAACTAAACACTACAGACACGTGGTCAGTACTTTTTTTTAATATTTTCATTATTATCAGCTAATCAACAGTATATTTATCTGCAACTTTCCTCGCTCTGTAAGCTAGGTAAAACGGTAAAGAGTTCCGCTTAACACGCAACACATATTTCAATATATGAATTGTATACTATTGGGATATATCGAAGAGAAAAAAACATAAAACGGAGAACTTAATTTTTTTCTATTATATAAAAATATATTATAGATAAAGATTTTCTATGTCGTATGTATTCCTTGTACTCCCCATTATGTCGGTATTAATTTACCACTCCAATTAATTTCAATTACCCTGCTTTGAAAAGACTAAGCGCAGCGTAGACTCAATGTGCAACATTTGGAAATTTAAAAGCGGAGAACGGAGTGTTGAAATACAAGATTCTTTCTATCTATCTAGAGTAGAAACTGATTCTATTAACGAAAACAGACTTGAAATTGGCTGTTATGTTTATTCGCTAATCAACACAGCGCTATTACGTAGTGAACGCCCCTACACTATAGTTTACACAATATTTTGAATGCTTCACCATAAATTACTGATATGATGTGTACAGAGTGCAACCAAAATAAATGTTGGATTTTGCATTAATAATGTATTAGAAGCTACTGAATTTGTTAAACATAAGTACTTTAATAATTGAGTGATCTAAATCAATATTATGTATTTTAAACAAAAATATCGGGTTTTCCTTGGGTTCGGAGTGTATTAGAAGTTTATGTATGTTTATATCTGGGATTTTAGACGTAAAATGTGAAATACGAGATTTTAATATGAAATTTTTCCAAATTTCTTCTTCTCTTTTAAATCCAGTAGTTCGATTAATCCACTTTCAGTAATAGTGTATATTGTATTATATGTTTAATATGACTAAAAAAAATAAACAAAAAATAATGCAATATCGTAAAAATATATATTATTGCACTTCTACCTTTTAAGAAAGTGATATAGGATATATTAATCGTATCATCGACACTGGCAAAATTGCAAGCGGAATACTAGTCTTTTAGCTTCATTGTATATCCCAGGGTAGACACAGACTATCTAGTTTCATATTAAATTGCGGAACTCAACGCCACGCTTTGCCTTGTTACTAGAGCGAAGAAATAAAAATATGAATAAGTAATAATCCATTGCCCCAAGGAAATCGAATCTACAATAGCCGCGCTTACAGTCATACACTTATGCCACTGTGTTACGACGGTCTCTAAAACAAGTTCTATCACAAAAAATAATTTAAATTATTGTTACATAAAATATTAATAAACTAGACGCAAATACGTTAAATCGAAAGTTGTTTTTATTTGCAAAAGGTCATCGACCGCTTATCACTGACCTCAATATCACCGATATTTGTTATCAAATCTAATAATTTTGCAGATAAAACAATGGCTCGACCGATTCTAAATGCATATATACCGAAGTAGATATTTTTTTTATTTTATATCGTCATACAAATTCATCGAACGATACAGTGGTAGTTTTTTTCCACTTTCCGCTTCATGTACGTATGTGTTAAAATATTCTTATATTTCACACTATTAGGGACCCAATAATAAAATGTGAGAGGCCTAAAATTTTAGCTTTGCTTGGAAGTATTCTCGCTGTGCGTTCTCTACTGACTGAACTGTTTGACCTGGCTCCTGGCACCAAATTTTCAATGTCATCCCCACCTTCTCTATATGTGACACTTCATTATTATGTGGTTTCATGGGAACCTCCTTCCACGAGCCATGCAACTGCGAAATGGGTTGCCTACGGCGGTGTTTCCAGCTTGATACGACCTGGGACCTTCAAAAACCGCAATTATGTCCACTTTAGAGGCCGACAAAGCATCTGTAGCCTCTTTGTGATCACTTCCCATCAGGAGACCAGAACACTCATTTCCATAAAAAAACACTACCTTATTTAGCTTTACACATAAAGAGGGGAAGAGAGAGAGAGAGAACATAGAGAGAGATATTTTAAATAAAAACAGGATTCAGCGTCAAATTGTAGAAGAGTTAATGCGTTATTGAATCATTGACTAACTACCAAAAAGGACAATCGAACGAAATCGATAAAAATACTTTAATACATTTTCTTTTCTTAATTATAAAGAAAATATAAATATAATAAACATCGTAAAATGAGGCCGTCGTGGCGCAGGTTCCCAAATGAGCGGGGAATTCATTATTTTAATTTTCTCATTCTTGTAGTACAACAAATCTCTTAAATTTAAGGGTTATGTAAAATGGAATATGATCATTATGATCTCTCTGCTTACTTTTCTATATAAGATATACGGCATCTAGCTTAATAATATTTTATATAAGAATAATATAAATAGATTTTTGTGACAGTGCTAGAGACTGTGGTAACGCATTGGCTTAAACGTATGACTGAAAGCGCGACCGTTGTATGTTCGATTTCCACTCGAAGTAATGAATTATTACTTATTAATTAAAATATTAATTAAAATATTAATTTCCTCGTTCTGGTAACAAGGGCAAGCGCGGCGTTGAGTTGCGCCACTCAATATGACACTAAGTTGGATGTCTACCCTGGCTAAAGTAAATTCAATTTCACAACGAGTTCAAGATCAAATGTTCAACATTTTTTATACGTTTCTAAATATTTATAATTCATAGATTTTCCAATCCAGAAAGACGATAATAACAATTATAATATAGTATGAACGATAACGCCAAAATCCTAAGATCAATGCCCTCTTATCACTGACATTAGGTTGACCGATAACGTGACCCGCACGTGTGATTGTAATTAGTGATATCTATTTTAATGTGTTGTAAAACTAGGTTTATCATGTTACTCCGTCGTAAGACAGTTTGTATGGATAGTGGCTGGTTTCTCCGTTTTCTACTCTATTTATTACTTTATTCTGCTAGTAGTGACGAAAGTAATCGCTGTACTTTTCATATACGCGTAACATTTTTTTCTCTGTTGAAATGTTAACTTGTTATCGTTGTGTAGAGTCCTGTATTTTGATATATAAGTTAAAAAACATATATTTTGCTAAATTATTTAAAAATTCACTATTTTTTATTTTCACGTGTTATCACGTATAACAGTTTAATAGTAAAAACGTAAAGTTAAGACATTACCGAAATTCAAGACATTGTGCGCCGAATGTCGGAACTCAACGCCATAATTTATCAATAAAAGAAATATTTTTTCAATTGGTAACTGAACCCATAACCCTCGCTATTACTGTGATACCATGTATATCTCATAAATAAGTGTGAATTAGAAGAAATGCCTATATAAACCCAATATAGAACCTGTATTTATTAAACCATAGCATTGGCCATACCGTCGTCTTTCGCTTCCCGGTAGGAATAACGCGTGAAGTTATAAGAAAAAAGGGAAGAAAAAATAAAATAACACAAGGTATGGTTTCCAAGGGACATGATACCAAATAATGTTTATAGTGTAGCGGTTAAGTTATTCATGGGATCGACATGTGCCCGATAGAGTAGGACTTCGCTATGAAAAGGGACTACTGATAACATGTTTAGGGCTAAAACTGCAAATAAAGAATATGCTACTATTGTAACTCGATTTCGAAGTAAGTTGGATGAAGAGGTGGCTACGAGGCGCTAAGCTCCACTATTCAACACGCAATGTCTTGAAAATTCTGCGGAAAGCAGAGAGTACTATATGTAGCATACAGCGTTAAGCTATAAAATGAGGTGGTAGTAGGTTCTTAGGCTTGCAATGTATATAAGTAGTTACAAGCATATAAGAATTTCGATGTAGATCGATGAGAAAGCATGGTTTAGTTGATGAGAGTGCTTTTTCGAGAGGCGTGGGTTTAAATCCCGTTTTACAACGATGCGTTCAAATGTTTTATATGTTTTCTAAAAAATATTTTTCTATTCTTAATTTGAAACATATATTTTTTAAATTTAAAAAATATTTATTGCTGAAGCCAGAGGTAAGAGCTAGTTTATTATTTCACATATTATAATTTAACCATTCAAACAAAATAGACCGCAGAGCCAAGTTTAGTAGATAATTAATTAATTAAATATAGCAACTGAACTAAATATCCTATTACCTACATTGTTTTGTTATGATAACTGATAATTGTGTTTACTGTTAATTATGATTAATTTAAATTAACATTAAAATGTTTTACTTAAATTGAGGACGTCGTGGCTTCGATTCCCACCTGGGAACAATATTTTTTTTTAAATATTTTCTTTTGTTCGCTTTGTTGACTGACGTGGTGTTAAGTTTCGGATTTGCAACTGAAAATTGGACGATTCGTGAACGAATCGATCAGCTTCCGTAATATTCTTATAAATGTCTTAATACTCTCCTTTTTTCCCGTAATTTTGTGAATGGGAATTGTCATATTTTAAACTATTTAAATTTTCTCAATGGAAGACTAAGTGCGGAATTGAGCTCCGTCATGCATTATGGCCGGAAAGTGGAGAACTGAATTTCTTAGTACTAGGCTCCCTCAATCTATCCTGCTAAGCGGGAAAAAAGCATGTTTTTTTCAATATAATATTTTCATAGTAAGGGTAGAAACCCCATACAACCCTTCCAAAGGGCATGAGGATGAATAAATAAGTGATGTCAATCAAGCCTAGCTGACGTAAGCAACTGTTGTTACAAAGTATTATTTTGTTAAGTAATATTTTTTGGTGTAGGTTCGAATTTTTACATGGGTTTATTTACGATTAGAATATAAAAAAAACCGGCTATAACTATCACGGCTCCTGAGATAATATCTTGGTGGCAGAATAGACAGACGTACGGCTGCCTCAATAATAGGGTCCCGTTTCACCCTTTAAGTGAGTACTCCTAAAACGACCAATCAGCGCAGAATGTCTCGAAATTGGACATATAGCGGTCGTGTCTTAACACTACGTTCTACTTTCGTCACTAGCTAATTAATTTTCCACTGAGGATCGAACCCACAAACATTATGCTTACAAGGAATAGGAATAGGCGTGAAATATAGAAAAGTAGTCTCTAAAATACAAATACGTACATCAATAGGTAAGTTGAGGCCGTTGTGGTGCAACATCTTACTGTATGTGTAACGGTTGTGACTTCTATTCCTACTCAGTGAAGTTAATACATTCCCGTTTTAGTAACATGGCAACACGCAGCGTTGAATTCTCAAATGAACACTCAACACACAATGTCTCAAAAATAAGGCGGTGCCCTACCCTCTGCCCATCCTGCCACACGGGATACAGCGTGAAACTCAAAAAAAAAACAAACCGAAAACTTCCGGTCATCAAATCTACGATGTGATAATAAAAGGCTTAAGTAAAAAGAAATGTATAAATGAAGCTTAATTAAAAACATTTTGAGCTTTCGTCACGGTTGATTACGTCGACCGTAAAAACTTGAAATGACGTACACACCGTACTTAACCGGGGGATGGGTGCTATTTGTTCTGGTATAAAATAATAGGGAGTTTTTTTATAAAATAGGATAATAGTCTTAATTTTATATATTATATTCATTTGATTTATAGATAATTAAAAAAAAACCTTCATGCTGTATGCCACACACAGAAGGTAAAGCCGAGGGAACTTAGTGTTAAGACACTCCGTTCTCCATTTTCCACCGAATTTTGCAGGCATTGATGAGTAGCAGAACTCCCCTCTGCCTCGACAGCACGGCGAAGTAATGCAATTATTAATTTAAATAAACATTTAATTTTCTTGTGGGGATCGAACCCACAACCCAGTTGTGTTTACAGTCACACATTGGGGCCACTGCATCACAACTGACCTCTATAGATTATGTAAGTTTAAGCATTTTTAGAGAAACGGGAAAGAAGCGGAGGGAATGGATACAATTCTCAATCATCCAAATGGAATATCTTAGATTCCCAGCACGATGTTAAACTCCGAAACTCCACTTCTTATAACTCGTGTGAGGAAATAAAGATGTTTCATTACTCCGTTTAGAAATCGAACTTCTATCATCGTGTGTACAATCAGACGCTGTGTCGTTCAACATTTTTTGTATTTATTGTAAGTATTTACTTTAAACTAAGACATCACTTGGATACCTATCAAAGCTTTTTTTAAAATATTTTTTTATATTTATTCTTATTTATATAAGCTTGTATATTGAGACCAGTCGTGGCGCAGGGCTGAAAGTATGATTGTAACTGGTTGCGGGTTCATTCCCAGTCGAGGAAATTTATGTTTTTATTTCTGCGCTCTGGTATCTAATTCTGAAGGCATTGTGTGGTGAACGCAATGCTTTCAGAATCGGGTAAGTGGGACAGAGTGTCTGAACACTAAATTCCCTCTTACCTGCGTACCTTGCAGTGTGAGGGATACAGCGTGAAGCTATAAAAAAATGTATAGAGTATGCTCATTCTAGTTATCAGGAAACTGATCTTTAGATTACACAATCACAGATACCATCAATAGATAAGATAGGTAAAACAGGTGAAACTAACACGGTTCTAACCAAAATGAGCGGAAATATAGCAACAGATGGAGTTAAAAAGTAAACATTATAGGATAAAAATATCTTGAACTATAATAACTGATTTATTTTTTAAAGGCCGTCGTGGCTCAGTAACACAGACTTTAACTGTAATCGCGACGAATGTGAATTCATCCAACATGGGTGAATGAAACTTACCTTTACATAATAAAATATTACGTCATTTTGGTAACAAGATAAATTCACGGCGTTGAGTTTCGCTACTCAATTGGCAATTTCTCGAAAAGTTCGGCTGGAAGTATGGGCCGGAGTGTCGTAACAATAGATTCCCTTTGCCTACTCTACTATGAGGGACACAGCGTGATGGTGTCAAAAAAACTACGTACTCTCTTGTTAAAAATACAATAACACAGTTATAATAACATCGCTTATATCTTTCAAAGTTCAAATCCATTATTATGTTAAACAGGCGTCCTTAGATTGCACTTTTTGTGCATTCCCACCGAGCACATATAAACATGTCGGTGTTCGTTTCTGGAAAATTTTCCACAGTGCAGTATATTCAGAAAGTCAAAACTTAAAAATATAGTTTTTTTAAATTATATATATATATTTTACATTTATGTTACCATAATTTCCATTTCTTTGCTCTGATGTCTAGGGAAAGCGCGGCGTTTAATTCCGCCACTCAACACGCAGTGCCTGCAAAATTCTGCGGAAATGAGGAACGCAGTGTCTTAACATTAGATTTCCTCTACCTACCCTGCTATGTGCGGGATACATCGTGATGCCTTATTTTTTTAAATAAAATAAGGTTAAACACGGCGATGAGTTCCATTACATCCACGCAATGCCTCCATAATTCGATGGAAAGTGGGGAAATGGAAATATCCTAATGGGAACGGTCAAGCTCGACAAGTAGGTTCCCAGTTTCCTGCTGCCAGCTATGAGCGGAGCGGAAAAGCGGACGCTAAAACAAAAATAAATGCAAAGAAAAATCCACTTAGTTCACTGATTTTTCTACACTACAAACCCAGAGCACAGCTTCAGCTTTCTTACGTAGATAAAGTTAAAATATTATCGTCGACGATCGAAAGAGCGAACGAATGCTCTAATACATTTCGGAAAACAACGTTCAATTTCTCCGTCCCGCTCTCCGACCGCCCTCCGCCCGCCCTTGGTAGCTTAAAAATTTAATAGAAACTTTCGACTCGGGTTAGAATATTCGTTATTTCGATTAAATATTCCTATTATGATATATTAGATAAGGTTAAGGTAAGTCTTTTATAAGGTTAAGGTAAAAATTCATGAGATGAAATTATGAATTTTTTGCTTTAACCTTGTGGCATCGCATAGTTTTTTTAGTTTCGCCGCCGTAACCTGCACATAACAGGGAGGGCAGTGGGAACCTGGGACCCTAGTGTTGAAACACTCCGTTTTAACTAAGTTCGTCTAGCAATGACTCCAGAAATTAGCGGAAATGTGTGGAACGGCCCTGCGCACCCAGCAACATGCGGGATACAGCGTGAATCTGGAAAAAAAAATTATGTTATATAGCATATGGCCTTCGGTAAATGGACCGTCTAGCTAAAAAGAGTTTTATAATCAGAACCAGTAGTTCCTGAGATTATTGCATTCAACCAAACAAACTCTTTTGCTGTATAATATTATTATAGATAGTTTAGATTGTGTAACTTTAAAATTAAATTCATACAGTATTTGAAACTGTAAGAGATTTGGGCTGACTAACTGCTACGTGCGGGTGCACATTCTGAATAACTTCAATAAAGTTGTAAAACCGTCGTTACGGAAGCCGTCATGGCGTAGTAGCAAGGCGTGTGACCACTACGGTTGTTGGTTCTATATTAGTCGGGAGAAAGAATTCCCTATTTTATATTTTCATTTCTTTATTTCATTCCACCACGAAATTTTCTAAAACAGGACGTAAAGTTAAGAACGTCTTTAAAACTAGAAAAAAACAATTATTAAAAAAACAGAAATAAGAACGATTCCACCGAATGAAACAAAAAGAAAAAACCGCTAAAAAACCAAACTAACGCTCGAACAATATTGAATTTCATTTACATATACACGACCAAATATTTTAACTTTAATCGTATTGAAAATTTAAACTGAAAAATTTAACCGTGTTTACAGCACAAAGGGGAAGCTATCAAAGGCTATAGGTACCTGAACGGTACCTAACAGAATACTTGGCGTTGTTTACTCAGATAGTCTACTCAGTAGAATAGATAGGTAGTTTCGAGTGTTATATAAAACCTTCATAGGGGTTGAGTTTGAGTGCTAGCAGATGTCGGTTCGATTTTTGGTTTTGGTGTTCCGTTCATTGAGCCGCAATAAGAGAGAAATGGAAATTGATTGAAGTGAGGTAATATTTTAAGGGGAACGGAAGTGTCTTATTGGGAAACGGAGGGCCTTAACACTAGGCACTGAACTGCTTTATGCGGGGTATAGAGTGAAGATAAAAAACATTATTTTGTTTTCTTGGGTCTGGTAAATCAAATCGCGAAGTTAGATTGCGCCACTGGCAACGCAATGTCTCGGAAATTGGGCTGAGAATGGAAAACAGAATGTCTTGACATTAAGATCTTTTCATCTTAAAAAATAAAATAAGTGCTTAAATAAAACACTTAGACAGAATTCATTGAGACGCGACGCGACGTTGAGACTACCATTCGCAAAGTTTTGCAATGGAGAATGGAGTGTCCTGACACTAAGATCTTTCTGCTTTAAAAATAAAATAATTTTTTAAATAAAACTCCTAAACAGGATTAATTGTGTATATTTATTTTATACATCTTTGAAAACGTTTAATAAGGGCAACCATGGCACAGTCACACAAGTGTGTGACTACAAATGAGACGGTTGTGGGCTCGATTCCCACTCGTTAGGTAAGGATTATTTAATATTTTTATCTATTGTTATGGCAGCAAGGTAAAGCGCGACGTTTAGTTTCGCCATTCAACGATGCAATGTTTCGAAAATTTGATAGAAAATGGGGAACGGAGTATCTCAACAAATATTAAGACACTACGTTCATCGCAAGAAACCTAATTCTTGTAATCTATCTGTTATATATGCAGAATACAGCATAAAGCTAAAAAAGAAACACCACGAAGCACGATCTGTATACATTGATTAATAGCATTAAAAATATTCAACTCCCGGCTCCAACTTCGAAATTCTCCAGCAACTAGGAGTTATATAACGTAGCCAGCTAGCCGCAGAGCCAGGAGTAACAGTACAACACTATACAGAAGCCCCACATTGCTCCGCCCAGACGGTGGTAAAAAACGCCGCCTGCATAATTGAAAATGCCAAAAATAACAGCGATGGGCGAAATTCCCCGTAACTTTTCCACTACAAATTCTGAATATTTCTTTGCATTTTTATCGGGTATTCACCTTTTTTTTGGAGTTGGGAATGTTAAGTCTTTTTTTTTTGGGGTGGACGTCAAGAGAGGGTTATAATATGAGGTCATTGTGGCGCAGCGGCATAGTGTTTGGCTGTAACCGTGACGGTTGTGGGTTCAAATCTCACAAGGAATTAAATAAATTAATTCCTTTGCTCTAATAACAAAACATAACGAAGCAATGAGTTGTTGAGTTGAGAATTTTTTTTCGGTACCCTCCGTCTACTTCGCTATATACATTAACAGCATTAAGCTATAATATATCTATACATACATCAAGGATCCCTACTATACATACAAACATACAATAATATAAATATTGTATGTATACTCTCTATAAGGCTCTTTTCACTTATTCCGATATCAACAACCCCGAGCTTAACTGTTGTGACACGTCAAGAATCGAATCCGCACTTGGCAACCTGTCAAATGCGTACATCTTCAATTGTTCCGTTCCGTTGTATAAGTTTTGCGTAAAGAAAATTTTTCCATTTTACTCATGTAAAACAAAATTTTCTCGCGTTTTCGTTTGAATTCACACCAAGAGCTGGGTGTGACGGGATTTTATGGGGTGTCCATGGAGCTGCTTATTGAATTTTCATTTTATTTTATTATTATTTTATTTTGTTTATTGAGATAAATCTATGTCTTAATATTTTCCTTTTATTTTAATAATATTGTAAAGTTGTCATAAATGTTGAGTGTAGTCGTGGCACAGGAGCAGAAAGTGAAAATGAAATATTTAGTTAAATTTATATTTCTATTTCTTCGCTTTGGTGTCGAGAGTGAGAAAGAGAAAGAGTGGCGACGTCGCTTTTATATTTTTTCACTATCCCGATTAAAAATCAAACCCACAAACATGTACAAGCGATCGCGCCCCCACGATTCTTCTTATGAATGTAAGTAACAATTATACTAAGATACTTCCCAGATTATACATTTACATTATTAAAATTTTCAAGAGATATAATATTAATTATTATAAGTATTTATTTCACAATAAAAAAAGTTGCTTTATGTAATAAGGTTTCACACATTTCCAATAAACATTTTTTAACATCACGCTGTACCCTGTTATGTGCATAGCAGTGTAAGGAAATGGAACGTAAGAATCTAATATTAAGATACGCTTCCATTAAGACACTTGTGTTCCTCACTTTCTGAGTTATGGAGGCACTGCGTGTTAAGCGGCGGTACTCAACACCACGCTCTGCCTCGTTATCGGGGCAAGGAAATGAAAAATCAGTTTCAAGCTGTACTCTGCTCACAGCAGGGTTGGCAGAGGAAACCTAGTACTAAAACACTCCGTTTCCCATTTACCGCCGTATTTTGGAGGAATTGCGTGATGACTAGCGGAATTCTACGCTACGCCTTGCCTCTAAACCAGAGCGGTGAAATGTAAATATACATTTAAATAAATATTTCATTTCCTCAAGTGGGATTCGAACCCCACACGAGCCTGTGCCATGAATAAGCCTCAAATAACATATTTCTTGTAATTTAAATTATCCTTCATTTTAAAAACTCATTCCCTCCCTTCTACCGTCGTTGAATAGTTCCGCGGCTGTCAGTCGGTATTGAGCTAGATTTATTATTTTTATTATTGTTTCGAGAAATGCAGACTGCCTCTTTCATACCCGGCTTAAGTTATGACGTGGTGTTGCGATAAAGCAATATTGCAGGGCTAATAATTAGTAGGGGCAGTCTGACTGTAAACGTGACGGTTGTGAGTTCGATTTTCACGAGGCAAATATTTAAATTATTTTTATTTCGCGACTTTTGTCTATTTTACAGGCAAAATGCGTCATTCCAACACTCAATATGTAATGTTTTAAATTTGGCGGATTGTGGAGGAAGGTGTGTCTTACCCCGGTTGGTTCCTCGTGTTCATGATGGGAAAAATGTGAAGCTTTTTTATTAGGACTTAATAATATAAATCGTAATCTTTTTATTGTATATTTCGTATAACTTGTACCTACTGATTTCATAATTAAAAATGTATTTGCTTAAGTGTATATTAATAAGTCGCTTCCCGTAACTTTTTAAAAGATTATGTTTAGTCTCCTAGCTCCAACTAGGTGGCGGAACCCAACGCTGTGTTTTTATATAGGCAGCACATCTGGATCATAAGCATTACTTTCTAGTTAAGGTTTTTTTTTGTATCATAAATTTTAATGTATATGTAAAATCTGTAGTGATAATCGAGCATAAAAAAATATAAAATATTTCCATTTTCTTTATTATGGTATTGAGACCAGTCATGGTGCAGGGGCACAAAGTGTGACTGCGAACGCAACTAGATGTGGGTTCGATCCCCACTCGAGGAGATGAAATATTTATTTAAATAGATGTTTCCATTTGCGTTCTGATGTCCAGGCTAAGCGCGGCGTTGAGTGGCGTAAGGTGGGGAACGGATTATCTTAATACTAGTTTCCCCCTGCCTACCCTGCTGAGTGTGTGATAAAGCGTTACGCTAAAATCGAATCCACTACATTCAAAACTACAACATTTACGGTATTTCCGATATGGCGACAAATTTGCGCAAATATTAGAGCCAGGAGAGCTGGAAGACCGCCGAATTGGGTCATAAACTAAAATTACTAAGAGCTATTGAAAATCCCTCCTTGGGGACTCTTGAAGTGCCCTTGGAATTATATTATGGTGGTAGAAGAAATTTCTTTGTTTATATCATTGTGGGTACAGTCGTTATGTTTAATTAGTTTATGAAGGTAGTTCGTTTGGGTTAAAACCCAATAAAAGAAATGAAACTATTATATAAAAAACCTACATAAATGTAGGTTTTCTATATAATACTTTTATTTCTTCGTTCTGGTAAAGCATAAAATGCGGCGTTGAGTTCCGTTTCTGAAGTAGAAAACGAAGTGTATTAACAATATCCCTATCTATTCTGCTCTATGCAGTATACAAAATTAAGCCAAAAATACAACCTTCTGGTTATAGAAAGAAAAAGAAACAAAACTGAAGGAAAGAAATGAAAATGTTAAATATTTCCTCAACTGGGAATCGAACCCAAAAATCGTCCAACTGACATTAGGGAGGTTTAAAAATGAAAATTGTTTGAGTAAGCATTGCATTTAAATGGTGAAACGCGCTAATCTCAGAAAGTATTATTCGTATAGAAAAAATATTTGTGTAGGACATGAGAGCCAATGATCTAACCACCGAAAACGTTTAAGATCGTGCAACGTGGAGTTGGTTGAATAGGAAGGCAGACCCTGGTAATAGCCGGGATTAATATCAGAAAGAAGAAGAAGAAGAATCCGTGAATACAAGTCTTAGTCATTTTCACTTAACCATGCGACTAAAGTGGCAGGTTTTGGGAAGAAGCGAGTTAAAATATAAAATCCACAATCGGATTCAAATCCACAGCTATCGTGACCACTTCCCCACAGCGACACGATGTACAATGTTTGTATATATGGAGGTATTATTAAAATAAAATATAATAACATTAAGTCAAAAGTAAACATCGCCTGTCCTTCGCCAAGAAGTTCAACGCACGATACCCGTAGAGCAGTCCATATGTATAGGTACAAGTTATTAGCTTATAAACAAAAAATCACCTTCACGCTGTATCCCGCCCACAGCATGGTAGGCAGAGGGAACCGAATGTTAAAACACTCCGTTCCTCACTTTCCGACGAATTCTGGAGGCATTGCTTTTTGAGTTTCGGAACTCACCACTGTGCTTTTGGTGCCAGCGTGAGGAAATTAAAATATTAAGAAATTATAATTCATTCCCTTGAGTGGGGATCGAACCCGCAACTGTCGTGTTACAGTCACACCCTTGTGCCACTGCGCCACGACGGTTTCAACAAGATTTATTTAACATATAGAATATATAACTAGATATATAACCTGGGTATTACAGAAGAAGAATGAATGACAAGAGTGAAAAATATGCTTGTGTCAGAAATCGAATATTTAATATTTTTATTTGGTAAAGACGGGCACAGGCTCGCTCTGGTAAAAGCGCAAAATGCGACGTCAAGTTACGCCACTCGACGCGCAATGCCTCTAAAATTCAGCGGAAAAAGGGGGAACAGAAATGTCTTAGTAGAAATGGAGAGGCTTAGGTTCACAGAATAACAGGTTCTAGAGATGATGTCACAATGAAAATGTAAAAGCTCAAGTGCTTTGAGCGCATTAAGAGAATGAGCGATGATTTTAATTTGATTTTCAACAAAATATCATTGATATTGCAAAAACATCATATTAGAAGTGATTTCAATCTCCACCCACAGCCTTTGAGTCTGAACCCACAAGCGTCGTGCCTACAATCAGAAGCTGTTCCACTGAACCACAGTGCCCTCAATCAAATTTTTATTTTATTTTAACATTACAGTTTACCTATTAGCCATATTCAAATATATATAAATAATATGGCTACTAGTAAGCACATCAATATTTCGAATCCGCTACCACTTGCACCACAACAAAAGATAGCTCAGTAGTTATCGCGATCAACTGTCAAGGTGTGAGCTAGCAGACGCAGCGACGACGAACGAACGATAAGGCTGTTTATTTATTTTTTTCTATACAAAAATACATTTATATGACACTTAGATATCGCGAATTTGGATTAAGATTAAAGGTCTCAAGACTAGGTTGCCTCCGTATATCTTGATATATCCAACGTGATGCTATAAGAACGGCGAGAAACCCCTTTTTTGCCTAAAATATCACAATGTTACATTACTTAATCCACTATTGTATTTCCCGTTTTTTTCGACAAGGTATCTGGGGACAGATTGAATAAGGCCTATACAGAACTCCGCTCTCTTTAAAATGATCTTTCGTTTCAAATTCTTCAATTTCTATCGAATTTTCGAGAGATTGCGTGTTGAAATGCGAAACTGAAAGTCGCGCTTTGCCTATTTACCAGGGAGAAGAAATTAAAATATTAAATACCTCATTTCCCCGACTGAGAATCGAATCGACAACCGTCTCGTTTAGAGTATGTCTCTGGCATTGACATACCATTAACATGGTATATAATACCATGTTAATACATTTTTTTGCGTTAAAGCGAAAAGTGAAAAATAAATTAACGCATCAGTTTAGAATAAAAAAAAATAGTAGATTGGAGGATGTACACAAGTAAATTTGAAAGTGTTCAAATCCCAAACATAACACCATAAATTTGTACAAATAACAATATTTTTTTTTTACAATTTTTTTTGAGTAATAATATTCCGTTCCCCACTTTTCCTTCATTTTCCGCATATTATGTGTTGAGTAGCGCCATAGTAAGTCCACGCCACGTATTATCTTGTTATCAGAGGGAGGAAATGAACATAACTCATTTCGTCAAGTGGGACTTGAACCTACAAACGTCGTATGGAGGAACGGAGTGTCTTAACAGTAGGTTCCCTCTGCCTACTCTGCTGTTTGCGTCATACAGCGGAAAGCTGTTTTAGCGCATTTAGAGTCAGCTGCTTTCCCACTTCGCTACGACGGCCTCAACAATAAAATATAGAAAATATAGTATTGTGTATTTATACAAGAAAATAAAATATTAAAAAGAAATTACGTGTAGTATTTTATTATCTTACTTAATTTTCACACGATAAAAATCTAGATAGGTATACTTTTATTGCGGATAACTAAAGTTTTACGGTTTACTGTTAAAAAAAAACATAGTTTTATTGAAGAACGGTTGAAATTTATATATTTTATAGAAATTATAAGTTAATGCCAGTTGCGGCGCAGGGGCCTCAAGCGTGAGACTGTAAACGCGACAGGTTTTGGGTTTGATTCCCACTCAAAGAAATGAAATATTTTATATTTTTGTTGCTTCGTTCTGGTAACGAAGGCAAATCGCGGCGTTGAGTTCCGCCACTCCGTTCCAATTAAGATTCTCAATAGGCAATGCCTTTAGCTTGTCGAATAATGGGAATCGGAAGTGTCATAATGGAAATGGATCTTAAAACTAGGTCCCCTCTGTGTACCTAGCTAAGCGCGGGAAACAGCGTGAAAAAAAATTAAAATTACTATTAGAAAACGTATAAAAATTTGAACGTAGCGGGACTCGAACCCGAGCCTCCTAGAAACCGACCAATGACCGACGACGCTAAAAAATTATCCTGCTTTGTTAATTTTATTCTTAGATATAGGTACTAAATATTGGAATCCAGCGATGTATATTACGTAACCAGGAGACAGCTGTAATAAATCTAGACAATCCCCCACGCGGGATTTGATTTCACAACCATCTTGTGCTATATTACTGACAAATGATCACTAATTTCATCTCTTACTGCATTCTGCATAGAAAGAGACTTATGCATATGTTTATAATATATTCACTTTTCTCAACGCCGAACTTTCTTTGATGACATTTAAAAAAGTTATATATAGTTTTTTTTTCTGGTTAAGAATTGACTAGTTGGGAAACGAAAATACTAAATAATTCCCTCGAGTATGAATTGAACTCACTATTTTTGCGTTTACAGAAGCATGCTTGTGCTGATGCACCACGATGGTCTCATTTATTGTGGATTCAACCCCCAGTTAGTAGAATTATTATTTTTAAATTATTTTAATCTCCTGCTCTAATAGATAACGCGCAGAGTTAAACTGCACCACTTAACGAAAATATCCAAAAAATTAGGCAAAAACAGGAGGACTGGGTGTCTTAACATTAGGTTACCTCTGCCTAACTTGCAATGCAAGAAAAAAACCTTTAATAGTTTATTTTTTTTATGAAGATAGAATATCTAATCAATAAAAACTTGCCTTTTATCTTAAACTAGTTAAATGAAGTATAAGATAATAAATAACCTGTATATTATAAATCCCGTTTGTTATACTTTAGCAAGTACTTTTTATGCAAATTGGTATTTTTCCATACAAAAACGTAATATTTAAAAAAAAAAAAAATCAGCTTCACGCTGTATCCCGCACACAGCAGGGTAGGC
>DWAE01000132.1:0-21054 GCA_018237945.1 Heliconius sapho
GTTGAGTTCTGTCACTCAACACGCAATGCCTCCAGAATTCGGCAGAAAGTGGGGACCGTTCCCCACTTTCTGCCGAATTCTGGAGGCATAGTGTCTTAACACTAGGTTCCTCTGCCTACCATGCTGTGTGCGGGATACAGCGTGAAGCGGATTGATTGACGATGTTTATCCATACCTGTATTTCGTGTACCGCAGTTACGCATAGATACTAATAACGTAAACACATACTACTACAAAAATACCACTAAAGGTTAAACAACAAACTTGTTAAAACTTTGCCGCCAATACCTACGACTCGATTTCGGAATGAGGCGTATGCGGCTGATTCCCTTTGATAGGGCTATGTCTTGTGTGTGCCGTTCTTGACAAATGGCGTTTTATTTTAAAACGATAATTTTATTATTTATTCTGTTTGAAAAAAACACTTTTTCATTTATATAAACAAAATAAATAAATTGTATTAGGCTTTTATAGAGTAGTTAAAACTGTGACCCTTCCATCATGTATTATAATCAGTTACATCCATGTTTTCAACTGAGCCCTATATTCATGTGTGCCCAAGAGCTCCGATATATCCTACGATCAACACTGGGTATAAAAGTTGGTAAAAGTAGAGATGAAGATGATATAGATTTCAATCACCAAAAACTGCCTGATATGGAAAATTACTTCCCAGTGCTTAGTGCCTTAGCAGTATGTGCATTTACATTTTACATCAATTCAATAGCGTCATGGCATCGCATGCGACGTCAAGTTTGAGTAACTGTCAACACTGTTATATGAAATAAAAAAATATATAAAATACTGCACGACTCCATATGTTGAACGCCAATTATTAATCCTACACTTAATAATTAAACTAATGCCACAACATGTAACTATATACTGTAGCAATTTTAAGCTGTTCAGATAAATTGAACGTTCTTGTGCCTCCATACACCTTCAATATCACTGTTGATTGTCAGTTGTCCACAGCTTGCGTGTAAACATATCGCCCACGATGGAAAATTGCACCTTTGCGATAATGGGCCTGGGCCTTTTTATTTAAATATCTTACAATTACCGAGCAGACAGAGAGAGGCTAACTCTAGTCTCTATTTACCGTCAATTTAGGAATAACATAATATCAAATTAATGCAAGCTGAAAAAAATGTTCTGTTGTAGCATTTCAATTAACAAGGGGATCTGATAGAAAAATATTTTTATTACTTTAATGCATATATATGGTTCACATTATTTATATTATAGAAATAATTACTTATTCACAGAGGTCACTTTGATGTGTCAGTAAATTGTGTTTTCCCTTATCTTTGTTTATATTTGTAGAATAGTTTGTTTACAATACTTTTGTATCAAAATACATAAATTGTGATAATATGACTTCTTTTCAAATATTATAAATGCAAAATCTGTGTCTTATAAATTAAATTAGTCTTTATTAATATTAAACGTATTAATTTATATTCAGATCTAGACTTAAAGCTCATCCCTCACTGCTGTGTTTTTGACATCTGGGTTTTGTCCATCGTATGTTTGACTTTCTAGTTGAATATTTTTAAGTTCATTTTGTTGTAAAAGATATTCTTTTGCAGTCCAAGCTTGGGAACCATCTTTAAACATGAATATAGCTCTATCATCATCTATTAAATATCTGAAATGATATGATAGTAATAGTCATTAATTTTTTAAATATAAAAGATTTTTAGGTGGTTCAAAACATGTTCTCTATACATTGTATATATTTGAGAAAAAGAAAAAATTATAATTGTTTTAATGACATTAGGTTACCTCTATAATGACATTAGTTTATTTTTTTGAGTATCTACTGCAAGTTTCAATGATAACATAAGGTAAATGGAAGAAGCATGGCAAAGGTCACAGTTAACTCAAACAAAGTTGTTGTCAACAACAAGTAGGTAATAAGTGTAGTTTACATTACAACGAAGCTCTGATATTTACAAACTAACCTTTCAACTTGTATATGGTTGCTCCAAAGACCACTCTGCCAAATTTTAGTTAGCTCTTCTGACCTTGCACGGGAGGGCTTATTAGCGACAGTGACAAACATCATTAATGTTTGGCCTTTCTTAGTAGCTTGCAAAACTGATTCTGGGTTCGACATATCCAAGGAATTTAGATCCAATGAAGGAGGCTTTCGCATATATTCCGGTTGTTCGTCTTCTGGCAAGGGTTCCTCATCTTCCTCCCATTGATCGAAAAGGCTAAAAGTTTTACTTACTTAATAATTGCTTTAAAAACGCAAGGAAATACAAATAATAATTACCGTTTAAATCACTTTAAAAAAGCAAAGGAAATCCAAATAATAAGTACCGTTCCATATCAGCATCGCTAAAATCGCGGATATCTTTTTTAGCCCAAGCCGGTTTCTCCTCGTTATCATATTTTTTGGCACTTTTAGCACTAATACAAAGTAGAATTATGAAGTATTTAAGCTTGGACATTTTTTTTTGTTTGTAATATAGGATAATTTAATGAACTAATAAAGTATTACTTATAATATTTTTAATTAAGAAATTATAAAATACTTCAAAGTCAACTCCAGAGGCTTGTGTGCATATTTGACAATTCACAATTGACATATACCGTTTACCACTTGTCATACATTCTCAGAATTGTGCCTTGTCTAAAGTTTTCAATGAATATGCTGATACTACCGTATCTAGTTTTAATACATGTATAATTAATTAATATGTATAATTATTAAATTATAATTTTTATAGCTTCACGTTGTATCACGTGCATAGCAGGGTAGACAGAAAGTGTGTAGAAACTTTATGTTCCAACACTCTGCACCCACACATTTAAATTCCCCACTTTCCTCTGAATTCTTGAGACATTGCGTGTGGTGTGACGGAACTTCAAACGAAGAAATGAAAACATTAAATAAAATTTAAAAGTATTTCATTCTCGCGAGTGGAAATCGAACCCACAAATGTCGCCGTCGTTTGCAGTCGCAAGCGCGCCACAACAGCCTCAATGTACGTTTATTATTATTGAGAACTTACGTGTGTATCTTTTTCTTTAACATCGTATCTCAATAAGTTGACAAATAACATTATGTGCCTCCAGTACACAAAAATATTGTTTTTTTTTTTAAGAAATTAAATAGTAGATAAACTAACGAAAATCATTATATATTACGAAATAAAAAAATAACTTTGATTATATAATATTGAGGCAATGTGTGGCTGTAAGTGCGACTAGTTATGGGTTCGAACCCCATTCCCGGAAAAAAAATATCTTAAGTAAAGTTTCAGTAACATTTCCGTTTCTTGGTTCTGGTGTTGAGGCAAAATGCGGTGTTGGGTACCGCCACTCGGGATATCGGGATACGGGATACAGCGTGAAGCTGTTTTCATTTTAATTAATTTTTTTTAAAAACCTGATTTTGTATCTATTTACCCCAGTAAAATGGTACAGATAATCATAAAATTATAACTTTTACTATGTTAACTCTATGTCAACGGTCAAAGTCAAGTTAAAGAATAATTTTGAAAGCCGCTCACGTCACCGGTTACGAATATATGAAACTATGAATGTCACTTTTAGTTGTCATAGTGGCGGGTATCTTTTTAGTCGTGTTTTGTTTTAACATTTTTGCTTAGAAAATTAATATAAAAAAAATATATTTATTTAATTTTTATATTTTTTATCAATTTTGACTATATTTACGTGTCGTGTTTGAATTTCACTTTCTATTAAATCTTAACAACATTTCCGGTTAAGTGCTGTGAACTGCAGTTATATCACTAAGTCAGCATAATTTGGGGTGGGCACCATGGACCAAAGTAGTGTTACTCCAAACACGTCGAATCAGCAGTTAGTTAGAAATGGGGACAATGATTCTGCGACCACTTTACTACACGAGAAGGAGAGTAGGAGAAGAGAGACTTTAAGTGATGTAACCTTAATGGAGTTCCTGACGGTTTTCATATTGTGTTTCGTTAACCTTATCAATTACATGGACAGGTTCACCCTTGCTGGTAAGTTTAATTTTATATTTTGTATGTAAATTCAACATAAGCGAATATTATTCACTAAAGAAAGTTTTTATTACTGTAATTTTATTATATTTTAATAATATTATAGTAATTTCAACAAATATATTATAAACTAAATAATATTGTTGCATTTCAGTTTCAATCTTATATGATTATTGTTTTCTTATATGATTGTGTATTTTCTTAGTTGATGTGTATACTGTACTTTCTCATATTATGTAGGAGCTGTTTTGTTTTAAACTTATGACAAATGAAATGAGTATAGTAGGAGGAAGAGGGATAGTGTCAAAACCTTCTTTTCTCTACTTTGAGCACAATTTTCTACATATTTAGGATATTAAGTAAAAAAATATGGAGCCATTTTGGAGGAGTGAGACTGTTTGTTTGTTTGTTTGTTGATACAATGGTTTGGAGTTTGAATTCTACTTGAGGGAATAAATTATTTCCTTTTCCTTACTCTGATAAGACAAAGTACAGCATTAAAATCTTCAACTTAATGTGCATTAAGTTTTTTCTTTTATATTGTTGATATTCTTGTACTTGATGTTAATTTTATAGAAATTTTCTATATTCAAGTCATATATAGGATATTATCATAAGAAATTTTCTTGAAGAATTGTTTTGCAACCAGAGAAATTAATTTCTTTCTATATAAATATTGAATATTTTTAACTTTTGTTAACATAAGTTCTTTAAAAGTAAAAAACCATGTTTTTTTAAATTATAAATCTTCATCATGGTAAAATCAATCAATCTACAATTGTCTCTACTGTCTTGTGCTAGTAAAGAGTGAGTTAGTGAAAAATCTGAAATATTGAAAATAGATGAAAGAAAAGAATGTGCTTATTTGGTTTTGCATTGCTTAAGAGATATTGGATTTAAAAATGTATAATCTATATCATAGGCCAGCAAGCTAGAGATTGTTAAAATTAAGTCATTTACTTATACCAGCAGAAAAAACAAATTTGTGTCCATGTTAAAAATATTCATATAAGTGCTTTTGAGATTAACCAAGATTACACTTTATCATATTATTTCATAATTCAGGATATATGTGAAAAGAGTGGTTACAAAATATGTGTACGCTTTATAAATATTGTTGACTTGACTTTAGACAAGTATAATTTTATTACATAACCAGGTTCATAAAGCCCTGTTTATCAGTAGAAAGGCTTAAATTCTAACATTTTTGATGTGAGCTTAATTTTTATCTTTAGTAGTATCATCACACTTAGGACTTAAGGCCAGTCTGGGAGCAAGACCACAAGTGTGCAAGTGTAAACACAACAGGTTGTAGGTTCGATTCTCACATGGGGGTAATGAAATATTTAATATTTTTATTTCATTTAAGTACCACCTACCATTCAACATGCAGTGCAACCAGAATTCGGTGGAAAGAGACAAACAGAAGTATCTTAATGGGATTGGAGTGTTTTTGCATATACAATGGGATTTATGTTTGTTCTAATAAAATACTTAAAAAAATATATTTGGTACTAAGAAACCAATAACTGTTAAAAAAAGTATAAAAATGTCTTATGGAAATCCGAGACTTCTCATCCACTTATATATCCATACAAACATATATTCTTTTCAAGAGACACTTGTTAAAACTTATAATGTTGTCCATAATTTTTATGTTAACAATATCATGTATGGAGATGTTAACAAAATAAATAAATTGTAACAAGCCTATAAGAATTTGGAGATAGCTTGATAAGAGAAGCTCTGACCTATAGTCAGAATGCTTAGACGGTCTTCAAGAGGCCTGGTTTTGATGTTTGATGTCTTGCTGCTGTATTAAAATGACAAATTTTCCAAAATATCTTAATATATTTAAACTTCAAAAAAAGAAAAAAAAATCTGTAGACGAAGTAATTGTCTTCTTTATTTCATATAATTTTCACATAATTTCAAGTAGTCTTGAAACATTAATGTACTTACACTATGTAAATATGAAATGCTTATTTAAATTTCGATTAATATATTTTTAACGTGTACGTAAATTATAAAAAAAAAATGTTTGGCATTTACGAAACTATTAATAATTAAATGATTGTATTTTATAAAGACTTTAAAGATGACATCGTGGCGCAGGGGCACAAGCGTATGACTGTGACGTGACGGTTGTGGGCTCGATCACCAGTCTAGGAATGAATTCTTATTTATTAATATTTTCATTTCTTCGTTCTACCAAGGCCAGGCGTGGCGCTGAGTGCCTCCATTGAACAAGCAATGCCGTGAAAATTTGGCTAAAGGTGAGGACCGGAGTGTTTTAACACTACGTTCCCTGTCTACTCTGCTATATTCGGAATACAGCGCGAAGCTGAACATCATTTTTTTAAAGAAAATATTACTTTTGAGGTTAACATCATTTGGCTAATGTTAATGCAAAAATGTTAATGCATAAGTTAATGCAAAAATTGTATAATATAATGTACATACGTGCAATGTGCATCTGATATTTGAGTAAGTAGTTCAACATCTTGCATTATTTGCCAATACGAATACACACTTTCTGCTTTCTGTTTTTAATTGTCAAAAAAACTTTCATTTCAAAATTTGAGTCTTGATGGTCTTAAAAGTAAAAAAAAGGCAAAAAAATAGTTACATAGCTTAGTTACATTCAAAAATTTTATTTGAATAATTAAGTTTGAATATGGGGGAAGCGCGTCTCAGCGTAAAGCAAATATGTAATCTCTACTGATATTTGCATACGGCAGATGATTTCCCCAAGGCACAATCGACACTCTGTTTGTTTGTGGACTTTGGGGTTTGGGTCCCCAGTTGTGTCGCCACTTCTTTTTGAATTCATTTTATCTAAATTGGAATCTTTTAATGTCTTTTTTTAAATGCAGTCATTCATATATACATATGTATGCAATAATGCAAGTATTTGTATAATTCACAATGTACGCAACTACCGGTTATACGAATTGCAGGTGTCTGAATATTTTTCACCTGTTGCAAAATTCACGATATATTATATCAACACTGTTAAAGTAAGTATTCTTTCATCAAGCTGTAAATTTAAAAAAATGCCAAGTCAAATCTAGGGTACTAGGTACAAAGTTTTATATTTTACTTATTTAGAGAACGTATGGGTTAGTGGTCAGAGCGCCTGATCGGTTTCCAGGAGGCGCGGGTTTGAGTGCCGCTACGTTCAAATTTTTGTATGTTTTCTAAATAATTTTTTTTTTCTAAGTGTGAAATCTCTAAAAATAAAAATTATATATTTTGACGTGTTTAAAGTTCGGGTTGTTACATAATATATGATATTAAGTTGGCAACTTTTCAAGGAAACAAACATATAATACATTGGCACGTGCTAAGTTATATCTTTGTACAAAGTGTTCGACTTATATAACTATGAAATTTGGTCGTTTGTATATAACTATTAGTCATTTTATGTTAGTACTCCAAATAATATTTACCATTCCAATATGCTGTACGATTCCATAATGTAAGAGTCCTTGTGCATATACTATCATATCGTCGATCGACTGTCAAAAATAAATAGAGCTTTTCCGTCTTAATCGCCAATAAAGTAATAAAAAGGCAAAACGTAAAAAGATTCAACATTTTTATTTGAATAATTATGTTTGAATACGGGAGAAGCGCGCTTCTAGACTTACTAATATTATAATTGAACTAAAGAGCTTATTCAGTTGAACGCACTAATCTCAGAAATTACGGTTGGAATTAAAAAAATCTGTTTGTATTAGATAGTGCAGTTATCAAGAGTGGGTTGTTATATTTCGTCTTCTTATTAATACGGACGACCGTAGAGGAGCTTGAGAGCTTCCGAGAGCATGATGCAAAAGTCTTAGTCATATTGGACCAAGCGGACGAAGCCTCAGATAAAAATATTTTGTTCTATAGGTCTATCTACCTTGCCACACCTTTTGGGCTATAATTCTACACCTTATAAATTGCTTTATTTGTTGTATAGTGCCTAGCCCTTACGACTACTACTACTACTTACGATTACTAACCAGTCCAAAAAAATTATTGCGTGCATATTTACCATATATTCTTAGTAAATCTTCAATATTAATTTAACTTGAAGATTATATTTTCAAATGAACGTATTTTTTTCAAATAACTGCTTCCAATACTTCTCATTAAAAAAACTCAATCAATACATGTTTTTTAACGTTTTTTGTTTAAAATCAGTTTCCAAGGGTATACGGATCACGAAGTTAGGCTACTTATATTTTAAAATAGTTTTACTTTATTTCTCACATTTGATTATTTTCAGTCACTAAATCGATTTTTAATTCTTAATATTACTGTAGATGTCATGAGACTTATTAAAGATGCACGAATCCTCGTTTGTGTAAACAATAATCTTATAAAGGACCCTTTGTTAAGTAGCTGGTGAAAGTAGTTTTTACATTTTCGTCAATTATATAAAAGTTACGATGTACATATTTAAAAGTCATCTTTTATCATAAAAAAATTTAAATCAGTTCTACTTATTTGGAATGGAATGCATTTATACGTAGAGTATATTTATATATATACTCGTACATTTATTTGTTTCATAAACATTCGACATTCTTTTATAATTGTTATGATCGATAAAAGTAATAGTGGCAATCAAAATAATTATTATATTGCATAATTACTAAGCTCGAAACCATAAATGGCAAAAGAGATATTTTATTTTAACTGCTTAAACGCCATTTCTAATAATTAATATTTGTTTGTGTAATTCAAAAAGATTCACTATTACTATTCATTGTGACTAGATGAATCATAAAAATTTTTTTGGTTGGCTGTTGTGATGTTCAATAAAAGGTGCCCTGCTGTTCCCATTCTGTTAAATTATTATGGGGTGCGGGTGTGTACACAAGTTTATAAATGAAATATGTATGTGGAAGCACCATAGCGTAGGTCGGGTTCTCAGTGAGGGGTTAAAAATGCGGTGTCAAGATATTGATTAAAACATTCTCTGAGCTTATTTACGACCCCTATAGTTTTCTAATTATAAGTATATTTCTAGCTTCACGCTATATCCCGCATATAGCAGGCAGAAGAAATCTGGGAATTAAGTGTAAAAGTCTCTGGAGGCGTTGCGTGTTGAGTTGCAGAAACCAATGTCGCGCTTTGCCTCGTTACTAGAGCGAGGAAGTAAAGATATTAAATATTTCAACTCACAACCGTCGCGTTTACAGTCACACGCTTATGCTCCTGCGGCACGACGTAATTACATATATAATTATCATAATAATATATCAAATTAATAATATTATACCAATAATATCTGAGAATAATAAGTGTTTATTGTAATGAATAAATGAACTTTTTTCTTAACAATAATAGTTAAATTAATTATCTATCATAAAAATATATGTTTTCAATTTTAATTGAAGATAAAAAAATATTAACGACAATTTAAATATAGATACACTACAGCATATAGCATATTACGTATTAAAAAGCCATAATATTTGAACCTAATCGTTTTACTAACAAGCATAATTTTTATGTCATTATTATATTTATTATATAGTAATATATTCGTTAAACACGTTTTATTATAGTGACAGTATGTATTTATATAATTATTCAGGATATAAATTGCAACAATAATAATTGTTATCGTTTTTTTCCTTTTAATAAAAATAATATAATAGTAAAAAAATAAAGTATTAGGTATACTTAGAATTGATTGTTTAAAAATTTATAATTTATTGACTGAATGAAAATCGATATATGTAATAACCAAAAATTTGCTATAATTACTTGGGCCATGCACACCTCACAAATTTTATTAACTAAAAAAAAGACCCTGAAAAACACTGTCTACTAAAGAGGAGGAGTAAAAAAAATCATATCCCCGTGTAGCGATTGAATAAAATAATACACATTTTATTTTTGTTCTTATTTCATACAATTTATGTTTTTAATACCTAAAATATATCATAGGTATTTTATAAGACTAGAAATATTTATAACAAAGTATCTTGTTAATTTTTGCAAATTATAAATACCTACATTAAATTTTATCCATATTGTTCCTTATTCGATTATTACAACATTCTTTTATATTATTTCTTTTAAAATTAAAGATTTATATGAAAGTTTTTTATAGACCGGAAACGTAACAATGAACATAGAAACATTTCAAAAACATTCTTATCCTCTATTATATTGGAAGAATTTTTACTATGCATAATGTGCATTCTTATGCTCTTAACTTTATCTCTCTCATTATAACATGATGATTAAACCGTTTCGGTTTTTGTCATTATTTTATTTTACACAGTCGAGTAATGTGCTTTTTGTATTTATTGAATAAAAAGTATTTTTCTAATCGGGAAGTATTTGTATTTTTTTGTAATACTCGTATTACAATTTTAACTTTTAGAGTTTTAATTCTAAATTTTAGTGACTATTAAATATAAATCTATCACTTGGTGAATAAATCATCAAATGTCGATGTCAAATAATTTAAATCAAAATAAGAAATTAACGGCTTTATTTTTTAATCATCAAGTAATTTACTACTGGTTCATTAAAGTTACTGTCCCAGAGCTGAGAAGAACCGGCACAAGAGACTCAGCGAGACTCTTTGACTGCTGGTTTTTGAATGATTTTCGAATGCGTTTGTCATTTGGGAGGATGAGCAGTATATCGTGCTCATGTCTTCTGGGCGACAAGGAAATGCTGCTTCGTTGACGAATAATTGAATGCGAGCGATTGTAGGGTTCGGAGTCCGGACGATGCTGCCGTTGACTCGGGCTATCATATTTTGGCCGTATTGGCTCCGTTTGGGTCACACAACGACCCGCCTTGATAGCTGGATAGGGACATTTCACTGTCCAGTGTGATGGAGGACATGGGGGATAGTGAGGGGAACTGGTCTTCGGTGAATATTATTGCATTAAAAACCCGAGCGAGTGAGAGTAAACGAGTCACGGGTTTGTAATCAACGGAATAGCAGAAGAGGAACCTATGGGGCTATTAGAGCAAACTTCCTGGAAGTCATTGACATTGCTGCGGGTGGGTGACCTAAAACACATGACATGGGACACCGAGGCGTCGTAGTAGCATGGGTATGCGATCCGGCAACGTCTCATTTTGGGGAAATTGTTTTTTGTGGGTACTGGTACACAATACTGTTCACTTAATATTAATATAATAATTCCCAAACCCCAAAGTACTGTTCATCCTGTATATTGTATGGCACGTTCGTCTTTCGTGCGGATGGTATTTGTAAATGCGTTTCCCAGTCACCAAAAAAAATGTTTTATGTGTACATGTCTTAAATTAAACTAATGGGGAATTATTATTTATAATAAATCTTGATTCATCAATATTGAAATTACATTCGTGTCTGTACTCTGTACATCTAGTGCTCTGTAGGTTGTTAACCTTAATTTCAATCATTCACTTGATACGTTCTTACGTGTCCGTTGTATTCGCAACTGAAATTGCAATCAAACGCAATGTGATTGATATTTTATGAGGCTTAATACCACAATAGTGTCTTTGATATGATGAAACACAGCTGCTGCAGCTCTAAACCCGCATGATACCTGTTCGTAAAGCGTGGTCTACACAAGAGCTCATCGAGACTTGTATGCACTTGGAGCCAATTAGTTCTACTGGAGATGATACAGTGCAATACATTTGCTTTATATTCGTGTACATTCAAATTACATTCTTAAATCTACATATTATATTAAATGTACTGTATACCACCTACTCGAGGATAAGGAGGATAAGTCTATAAATATAAATATAACTTATTGCACGGTAAGTATTGGTACAGCTACCAACATAGAATTTATTTTTAAACGGTAATTTAAGAAATTGATATCATTAATTTTTGTCTTTATTTTTAATATTTTAGTCATAGATATATACATATTTTAATTCTATTATTATTTAAATTAACACACTAACATTTTTACTCCACACGGGTCGCAGAATTCAACCATTGATTCAACCATTAGAATCAACAACCCTTTCCAATTACACTACGACATCGTTACATTTCTTGTTTTAATAAAAGGACTAAACCATTAATTTACACTTGATTATAAGATAGGTACTATAATAACAAAACTTTTAACTTTTATATATATATACTTTGTTGTACCAGCATAGGTACGTGAAGTGGTGATAATTATACATACTTGTTTCAATTTAAGTAGCAATAAACCCAGCGGTGTGTGTACCTTTGTGAGCCCGTGCGGCCACCGGTACCTCAAAGAAATCAAAGTTTGGCTTTTCAATATATCTAATTGATATTTACTCATTTTAAAAAAGTGCAATACATGGCTGCTTGCGAGGATGAAATCGGCGGCAAGGGCGCCCCCCGCTGGACTCGTGCCTATGCTTGCGGCCATAAACAGAGGGTTGAATTATTTTTAATTTATTTTTACTCAAAAAATATATGTTCAGATTACATGCTATAAAAGCCAAAGTATATTCTCATAAAATTTCCTTAATGATGAAATAACTTTTGTTCCTAAGTTTCAACATCTTTGTCAACTAAAAACGTTGAAATATCACCTTCCAACTTTCAATTCTTTTTTGAACTAATAAAATTGAACATTTCTTCTATAAAATATGATATGTATTTTACTATTTTTGCAGCGCACGCGCTTAAAGCAATTCGATTCGGCGTTCATTATTATTGTTATTTCGTTAACTAAGACTTACACCGTAATTTTATATAGCCTATAGCACTCCTGGAGAATATAGCTTTCATAAAAATCAAAGAAAAAATAAATCCGAACATTAGTTCCAGAGATCTTAGCGATTAAATAAGCAAACAAACAAACTCTTGCGCTTAATTATATTAGTATAGATAGTATATAAGAAAGGAGTAACTGAAGAACAGAGTGCCTATACACCTTGCTTGATGTCATGCCACTACAAGTTGCAGTCGGAAATTCGTAAAGATTAAAAGTAACTATAATTCCGTGCAAACAGTTACAGTATTACTATATTTTATTACCTTTTTATATTTTAAACGTGAAGTAGATACGCTTTAGTATATATTAGTCTATAGAAACGGGTCAATTATTGAAAAAATATAAATTTATAAAGCTGCAAGCATGTGAAGTAATAGTAAAATATATGAAATGATAGTAATATTTTTAGCGTCACGCTAGTGCGCACGTAGGCAGAGGAAACCTAATGTTAAGGTTAACTTAATGTTTTAACGCCGAATTCTTCAGAGTTGAGTGGCTTAATTTACCGTTATATGAAATGTTGCACCTCCTCGAGTGGGAATCGATTCCACATCGCGTTTACAGAATCGCAAATGTTACTAAAAAAACATAATCGTTACACAGTCATTGGTATTTAAATTATGTAAAAAATAGTTTACATTTTTTACATAATTTAAATACCATAATTTAAAAAAAATGTAAACTATTTTTTACATAATTTAAATACCAATGATTGCGATAAAATGTACAATTACTTAACATTTTATTTTATAAAAAAAAAATGTTTTAGTCCAAAGTTCTTTCTTGACTAATAAAACTTTTTTAGTGCGTATCGCAGGAAGCGCTTTGTTAAGTGGGCTATAAAAATAACCATACATATCTACAGCTTAAAAGTTAACTATTTTGGTCATATCCGTAGCGTCTTCTTTACTTATCTACGGGGCATAGGAAAAATGTGCTTTACTAACACTAACCGGAATGCACGAAGAATGGTGTACGAGAACTTTCAAAGAAATAATTTGAAAGACTACTTACCTATTAATTAACATGAATTATAAAACCATGAGGGTCTTGTGGTCAGTGTACTTTCTTGCATCAACACAAGAAAAGCACATTGTTAAAAAATATATCTCCTGAGAAGACCTACATATGTTTACGTATATAATATGTTTAGAAATTTCTAGAATAATGTTTTAATATTTTCTCTCGAAGCCCATAAAGTTTTCTAGATTTATTTCTATTCTAATTCTTAGTATTTTTAGTAGATTCTGTTAGAAAATAATTTTAAATATTAGATTATTATGTAAAATGTTGTGATTAAAGGAAATCGTATTATTGTTATAGAAAATGTTATAAAAAAAAATTATCACGTAACCTAAATTAATTATATGTAGGAACTTACTTTATTATATATTTTTTATTTATTCAAATTTAAAAGTCTTATATTTACCCTCTAATATTTATGGTTATATTGGCAAACTATTTGTAATTTTAGCATGCATTTATGTTTTTTTATGTTTGAATATGTATTTTATATTTTTTTTTGTACATTATCAAAAAATACTACGTAACTGTTTTAAAAAAACAGATGAAATACATATAAAGAATTTTAAGGAAGTAATTTAAATTGAAATAATTTCCGCTTTTTTTTTTGTAAAAGTGTAGCTGATTAAAACTGTTTACATTGTGATAATTTATCGTAATTATCAAATTGGTAATCTATTTTATATTATAATATAAATTTTAAAAGTAAAATATACAGAGGTGTATCAGTATTTGTGAAGGTAAATTAATATGTAACCTTGCAACAAATTCAGCTGTCGTAACAATTGTGACCACAGACAATAGGTCTTTTGAAGTGTTAATTTTTTGATCAACTTTAGTTTTTTTTGTGGCTTATAAGAATCGTCTTTAAATAGAAAAAAAAAACGATTTAAATCAAGTTTATTCTATTCATCAGATTTACACGAAGATGACTTTTTCTTCTATGAAGAGCGTGCGTGATGGAACGCCATCTAGACGACCATTGTTCCGGAAATAAAATGCCTGAATTGACTCACGCCTAATCCTATTTAATACATAATCACAATAGAAATATAATATATACTAAGTACAGCTCACAATATAAATTTACATATTTTTCGTATTTCGATAAAAATTGAACTGAAATAACCTACAAGCATAATAAACCAGTATTTTAATTATAAGTACATATATTTAGTACGCCCACATTATTGAAGCATTGGCAGGTCGATTGAAGGTGATGCATTTGTCGTAAACCCTTAGTGCAGTAATACTAGGGGCCAAATATGTTAATAAATATTTAAATTTTAGTTAAGTATATATTTTTCTTTACTTTATAAAGTAAGATATAATAAACTTATGCACCTTGCATATACGAAAAGATTAAATATATGTATTTAGAATATCATTAAATATAAGTAATGTTGTGTTAATACCAAGCTAGATGACAGTTACGTTAATGTTGAATATTGTCCATCATAGTGACTGAAACCCTGGCATGTTTTTAAATAGGTATTTAGTTCTGTTCTTATTCAGCAAATCGTTATATAAGTATTATAAATAAATAACCGACTTTCGTCGTTTTGGCCGCGACATCATTTGAGCGTCGCGTCTGCGCTGGCGCAGCGCATGACAAGACATGAAGTCACTCATGCACTGTTTCGTGCCACGATTTTCTTGCTCGCCATTGGTCGAGACAGATGGCGTGAGGTTACGACGCGAGCGAGTGTGTTTGCACTGAAAGACTGGCGGAGGTGCTGCCCCCATGCAACGCCACAGACCACGTTTCTAATGTATACGTGACGTAGGCGTGATCGCGTACGCGTAGTGTCACGCCACGCGCTCTGACGTAAATCTCCAATGAATCGGAAGGTCATCGCATTAATAGCATTACGAATTTCGGCGACTCATTAGGATTGCTAGCGTGTCGCGGTCTATTTATTTCTTATTTTATGTCCGACACTGACCTCTTCCGTTGTCATAGGTAAAGCTAGATTATATTATGTGTTTCCTAATTAATGTACTTAGAAAAAATATTTTTAGTGTAGGGTGATTACATACTAAACGTGATAAACTTAACATATATATTTCATATTTATCATAAAAATTAATAATTCAAGACCTTGGGTAATAAAAGTCTTTTGAAAGGTCTTTTGTTTTTTGTGTAGTGTATCTTAACGATGAAATATGATTACAATGTCGCTACTTACTTTAATATTTTTATATCATTACTTAATTTGAATAAATAATATAATATTTTATTTTTAATATTCTGCTTAAAATATTTATAATATGTAAATTTACGACATTTTAACGGTTTTTCAACTATTTTTTATACTCGAAATATTTTTAAAGAAAATCCGATTGCATAACAAAAAATAATATTAATTATTTCATATTTATTATGACCACAGACATTTAATGGCACAAAACATAGCTCCATCCTCCATCATAAACCTAATCAACAATTCTATTACTTGCGAACTTTCTATAGACGCTTACATACTCGTACTTGCAACAGAATGAGATTTTTAACTTTCGCCCGACTGGCAATGGATTTTTCTTGGCCTTAATTTCATAAAAGCCACATAATATTTTATTATTGTATTTCAAATTTGTGAGGCCGTGGTGGGCAGGGGCACAAGGGTGTGGATGTAACGCTACGGTTGTAGATTCGTTCCCCCCCTCGAAGGAATGGATTATTTATTAATATTTTCATTTCTTTGCTCTGGCACCAAGGCATAAAAAGCCTCGAAAAATTCGGTGGCAAATGGCGAACGGAGTGTCTTAACCTAGGTAGGGATCCTAGGTTCCTATGCCTACCAAGCTATGAGCGGGATACAGCATGAAGCTGATTTAGTATTTCTAACTAAAAATAAAATGCCATCGTGACAACTGACTAAAATGACTACATCATTCTATCGATTAAAGCTTTCGTTTTATTTCATTAAAGAATGTAAGGGACGACAAAAAATCGTGTTCAATGTATAAAGCTGGGGCCTCAACAATAATGGCTCTAAACACAGGGGATCGTATAAAAGAAATGATTTATGTACGTGTCTAAATAAATCTTTTGAACGTTTAAACGTGTGGTGAAACTTTAATAAATATAAAATATATGGCATAGTAGTACTACAAGATGTTTGTTTCTTTTTGCGTACTCTTAATATAAGTGTAACGACTGTAAAGGTTGTAAGTTCGATCCCCGCTCTAGGGGAATTAATTCTTATGTCGGGCGTTGAGTTCCGGCACTCAGCAGGCCATTCCTTAAAAATTTAAAGGAAAATGGGGAATGGAGTGTCTTAAGATTAAGTTTCCTCTGGCTACCCTCTTGTATACGGAAAAAACCAGTGTGATTTTTATTTAATATCCTCCGATAGGGTTTTACATACAAATTTTCAATTAAAAACCAATAGAAAACAATTTAGGCAACATTCTGAACACTCGATATTTATGAAATTATCATTATCATATTCGATTTAGTTGTTGTTAGTCTTTAATCAAATTATTAACTTTTAATGTTTTCAATATTTTATAAATAATTTAATTGGTTGAATTATTTCGCTTATTTTCAATTTTATTTTAATAATAAATTTGTACAAGCAGGTAAATACCTAAAACAGTTTTTATGTAAACCACTATATTGAACAGGTTGTTTTATTATCGAAGTTGTTGTATTAATTGGCTAGTCTAGTTTTTGTTAAGTTTAAATAAGTGAATACAAAAAGAAAGGAAAATTAATATCTGACAAGAATATTGCGCGAATGCCGACGTTTAAGTGGTCTTATTTATTTACCCCTTAGCTATCTGTCATGTGTGTTTGTTCTGCAAACTGCAAACCACTCCCTTTCGTTGCTTGAATATATAGAAAATATCTACTTTATATGTTATCCAGTTTAATAGACCTACATTTTTATATATGTTTTTATGTATATTTATGCAATTGCCGCGTTATGAAAGAAGACAGACAAGGCACAGACAGGCATCGTCCAGTTTTTTTCTGTTCTAATTTTCTGTTAATGTGGGATGGGAGTCCGCAGGAAAGGATATCATATCCTAGTAATATAATAATAGGATAGATTTGGATTACAGTAATAAAGCTTATAAATCAGAATGATACATAGGCTACCATTTATGAGAAATTTTTTTATAATTTGACAATAAAATTAAAAATAACTTTAAGCGGGCGAAACCGGGTGTGTATGCGTATATATATTTCATTTCCTTAAATTCATTTGAATGATAAGAGACCATTGTGCTGTTCATTTATTATATTGCATTTATTTACATCTTATATAACTCTAAATGCAGTGTGTTTAATACAATATAGAGTTTTGCTATCTCGATATCATCGATGGGTATTGATTTGATATTGTACAGCTATAAAGTACTTTAACGCTATTGGTCCAAAATTATCTTGCATGTGATTTCGATGTGCATTATAATGGAACCACTTACGTTTGATTAAATGGTCCTTGTATCAATATTTTTCACGTTCTACTAGAACATGTCTAATATTTTTATGTAAAAAGTTTTTTTTATCTAATTCATTTCATTCATTTGAGGCCATTCAGTAGTGGCGCAGAGGCACAAGTTTGTGACTGTAAAAACGGGACTGGTTGTGGGTTCGATTCCCACTCGATCAAATGAAATATTTATAATTTATACTTCCATTTCTTCGCTCTTGTGTCCAGGCAAAGCGCGGCGTTGAGTTCCGCCAATCCACACGCAATGCTAAATGGTAAAACGGAGTGTCTTAACACTAAGTGTCGTCTGCCTACCCCGCTGTGTGCAGGATACAGCGTGAAGCTTGATTATGTAATTCATTTAAAAATAAATTATAATAACATGTTTACAATATACATGGTAGCAATAATTTTTAAATTCTATACCGAAAGCTTCTCTATAATCGAACCTGTATTTTTATTTCGTACCTAATATTTATGAAAGACACGAGCTTGAAAATTAATTGCTTTCAAAAAATAAAATCCTGCCTTTTTTCTGTTAGTAACAGAACTCTTGAAGAAAAAACAAAAACATTTTTAAAATTCTTAGAAACTGATTCCGGTATCGTTTCAAGACATACACGTACAAAACGTTCTTAAGTTGCAAAAAAAGAACATACAAAAAGAGAACATAACCCATGTTCCGGTTATATCGTTTTGGCGAGTATCCACTCTACGTAGCAAGGTCACTTTTAAGGTTGCACAACGTAGAAATCAATACAACTGCTGCTGAAATGAAGATTGTCGTTTACTTGTTTATAAACTATTCCAATTTAACACTCTCGTTTTAACTTTTAAAGGCTTCTAAGTAATTATGTCTTTCTTTTGAAGAAAATGCGCAAGTAAGGTGTGCGTTTCTGGTAGATTACGTTCTATGGCTTTAGCTTGAAGCCGGTGGACTTAAGACTATAATATGTATTTAACATGTGTTAGTCACGTCAATTACAATTAGTACTTTAATTTGTTTTATTAAATAGATTTATAGATGAGGCCAGTCGTGGCGCAGGGACACAGAGTGTAACTGTAAACGCGACAGGTTATGGATTTGATTCTCATTCGAGCAATATAAATATTTAATATTTTCATTTTCATTGCTCTGGTTTTGAGGCTTCTGGAATTCGGCGGAAAATGTGAAATGGAGTGTCTTAACACTATGTTCTCTCTGCCTACTGTGATGGGTGCTTCTAACTAGTTATATCTTTTTGATGAAGAGAAATTGCTAGTAAGGTGTGCATTTTTGTAGATTAGGTTTAGACATTGTATGGTATAAGCTTGAAACAGGTGGACTAGTCTGTTAACATTAGTCACGTTAATTACAATAAGTACTTTAATTTGTTGTATTAAAAAGATTTATGTATTTTTGTCAATATATTTATCTAAACTAAAATATCTATGAAAATATGTAGAGAACTTTAAGTTATGAAAGTATGAAAGGCCCCTTGAGAGTCACTTGGACCGAACATCACATGTCTTTACTTAAGAAATTCCGTTGTGCTTTCAAGCGACCACTTGAATAAATTATGAATGAAGTATATGTATACTTTTTAAAAAACTTTATTTTATATCTTTAAGAGAATGTAGACTAGAAACCTATTTTTACAGGGGTCCTAGACGATGTTAAAAAAGAATTTTCTATCGGCGATGATTTGGCTGGCCTTCTACAGACGGTGTTTGTCATTGCGTACATGGTATTTGCCCCTATTTTCGGTTACCTGGGAGATCGTTACTCAAGACGAACCATAATGGCGTTTGGAGTAGCGTTATGGTGCATAACTACCTTTGTGGGCTCCTTTATTACAGTAAGTATGTCTTTCGAACGTTATTATAATAATAGAGAAAGAAAAAAAAAATAATATTTTCATTTCCTCGCTCTCGTGTCCAAGTAAAAGCACGGCGTTAAGTTTCGCCACTCAATGTACAATGCCTCTAGAATTCGACGGAAAGTGAGGAGAGGAGTGTCTTTACAACAAGCTCCTTCTGCCTACATGCAGTATACAGAATGAAGCTGAGAAATTTTATAGATTGACCAAAATGTTACATCGTATTTTTATAGCAAAACATTATTGTTAATACACGTGGAATTTACGCTACGTCATAAAATTCATTCTCACAGGGAAATAAAATATTGTTATAATAAAAATATCAAATAAATATGTATTTTGGAAACATTATACAATATACCTACATATAATTATTATAGCATTTAGCGTGGCGTGATGTGAAACCCAATATGGTATTCCCTATGTTGATGAAGGTGAATATATTATAAGGATTTTTAGTAGTATTTTACAATAAACCTTTTTTTTAGGATTTCGTCCAATTCGCATTCTTCCGTGGCCTGGTGGGAATCGGTGAAGCGTCTTACTCAACTATAGCTCCTACACTCATAAGTGACCTCTTCGTCGGTAATGTCCGATCTAAAATGCTAGCATTCTTCTACTTCGCCATTCCCGTGGGAAGGTAAGAAATTTATTTTTTTATAAACAATAAAACATAAGGTTTGGTTTTTAGGTCAATAGTTGTAGGTCTATTCAACATTTTTCAGATTCTATGTTAGTTAAATATAAGTGAGGTCAATTACAAGATCACCAATCGACTGTAGGAAATTATAAACGTCTGTACTTCACCTTTGAACATAAAACAATTCTGGCCAATTCATTTGTTTTCGTAATGACTGTCATTGTGACATGGCTGACTCTTATATCTTTTTGAAGAAGTGTGAGTGGAAATTAGACAGAAGATATAAGATAGAATATATAATAAAATCAGCTTCACGCTGTATCCCGCACACAGCAGGGTAGGCAGAGGGAA
>DWAE01000133.1:0-21036 GCA_018237945.1 Heliconius sapho
TTATTATTAATAATTATTATTATAATTATTATTAATTACTTATATTTTTTTATTTTAAAAAAAATCAATTAGTACTTACTTGTTCTTCAACTTGTTGAGATTCCAAATTACTAACAATGTTTATAACTTGACCGCCCACAGATTTTATAGCATCCACTTTATCTTTACCCGCTTGTCCAAACTCAACGGATAATTCCTTAAGAGCTTTTAACTTTTGAGGGCATGGTAATCCAGAACCTTTGTCTGCTAAACACATTTTTTTTAGTACTGAGTCAAACCAGTCATGGATTTCTTGACATTTGTGACGGAAGTCGTCAATGATTGCTTGATTTCCCTTTTCCCTTTCTATTGCCTTTAAAATTTTTTGCTCAAGCCCATCTAAATCTTCCTCCAGATTTATTTCATCTTCTAAACCTGAAATTGAAAGTAATTTCAAAAAAATTACATTTTTATAATTATTAATAATAATATATGATATAATATTATATATTATTTTTAATAAAAGTTTAGTTTTTAATAAAAATTAGAAAATGTAAGTGTATAAGAAATGTATATATAGATAAGAATAAAAGTAGAAATAAAAATAAGATATAATGTACATATATGTTTAGAGTGGCCTTTCGATTAATTTAACAAAATGTATTTTACATAATTAATATTATTAAATAACTAATATGCACCTTCAGTAGGTATTTCAGTTAAGATTCTATTCCTCTTTTCAGCCAGAGACACCAAAGCGTCATTCATGGCCGCAATATCTTGTTTAGCGGCTTCAGGACGCAATTTGGAAGGATTTGATAGCCAATCGTTAGCTAAAGCATTGTGTACACTTATCCATTCTTGAATCTCTGTCACTTGCTTCATGGCTTCTTCCATACCACTGACTGCATCCCGCAAAGTTTCTAAATGGCTTTGTACCTAGAGGTGACATTAAAAAAAAATGTTTTGGTAAAACATAACAATAAATAATAAATAAAATGTTGTATATATAAAGTGCTTGTAAGATTTTGTCAGAAGACATTTAAATACATTTGAAATTGCGTATATTACAGAAAGCTCTTCATAAAATTTTTACTATATACATACATTTGCATAATAAGTATATATATATAGCTGTAAATTTCTATAAATATATTTTTTTATTTAAGTGCCAAAAGCAAAGCCTTACCCTTTTCTCAAAAGCCAAGAGTTTCTGGCTGAACTCGGGTGCTTCGAGACTCTTTATAAGAGTATCAAGTCGCGCACTTCCGATATCACCTACGTGTTTCTATAACAAACCATGCGATACACGGGTGCGGGTTAGTACTGTGCAACGTGTTAAAAAGTGGAAAACAACAAAAACAATCATATTAACAAAGCTCAAAATAAAGCCAAATGTAGCCAATTATAGTATTTTTTAAATTATAAAACTAGTTAATAAAATAAACAGAATATGTATCCATAATATGCTGACGAGACATATCTTCTGGATGTTCATATCAAGGACAAAGTAACCAATACTTGTTTACTATTTTTTTTTTAGCTTCACGCTGCATATTGGATAAAGCAGAGTTAGCTGAAGGAACCTAGTGTTAAGACATTCCGTTCCCCGCCGAATTCTGGAGGAGTGGTGCTTTGCCTCGTTAACAGAGTGAGGAAAAGAAAATATTAAATATTTAATTTCCTAGAGTGGTAATCGAACCCACGACTTGGCGCGTTTACAGCTTATATAACATATATCCATATTTGGTGATAGAATTATAAACTGAGTGAAAAAATCACTTAACAATACTTTGTATATTCGTAAAATTTTTCAATTATTACATTCTGATTCGAATCGTGTCATTTATATGAAGCAACAATAATTAGTGGTCATATTAAAAAACGCATAATTAACTACGGTCACACGTTTGCATTGCCAATTGCATTTATAAATCAGATTTTTCTGAATCAAGACATTCTTATGAGAAAATGCATAATATTATTTTACAATTAATTATTTTATGTATCATATTGTATATTAAATTATTCATAACACTCTGATTTTTCAATAACATCTTGCTTCAGTTTTGGTGTGGTTTAACTAAAATGTAACCAGAACCCGGTTTTACTTATTACGAGTAAAGAGCGAAATTATACAAAAATGTCTACTTTTTGACTAAACAATTTTAATTACCAGGTGCAAAAAATACATAGCCAACGTAAAGCCTGTACATTTCCGCTAACTACGCTTGTAACTAGCTACATCATCAAGTGTTTTTTGTGAAAATTGAAAATTCAATATCTTACTGCAACAGGTACAGATTGTTAACTAGTTGGTTCTGTTCTTTTTCGGACCTGGCAATCTTAGAGCTTCACATATGAGTATTACAATGTAATATTTACAGCCTACGCTTAAATTCGTCAAACATATGAGTATAACTTTTTAATTTACTTAAGTATGGATACGAAACTTATATAAAAAGTCATAACGCATATCAAAGTTCAGAATATATTTTAAAATAGCAATAAGCAAATAGTTTACGGACTGGCATTACTACCTTAACTTAAAACTTTATTTTTGAAATTATAATATCATTTTTAAACAAATGTCTAAATTTCAGTCAGAAGAGATATTAAAATGAGAAGAAAAAGTAAATATAATACTTAACAAATCTAAGTTTAAAACATAATGTATCAAAGCGAATATCGCAAATTAAAGCGACTTCAAGACATCAGAAGATAGCACAGCACCTGAAATCTTTAATACCTGATCTATTAAATCTTCTAATCTTGCTCGTACATGTAGCTCTCTTGGAGGTATAGGTAACGGGGCAGTGTCTGCTGGAGATGATGGTCTTGATACTGAAGCTGCAGCTGCGGAACAAGCTGCTACGGCAGCTGACAGACGAGATTTCTCCGTTTGGAGACGATTATGGAGTGCCTGAAAAAAAAATATGGTACATTTATTGTTTGTATTATGTTTTTTCATCGTATTTTGGGTTTCGTGGCCGAATGGCGAAAAATAGAACTTTTAAATTCATCATGTCTGACTGCTGTCCGTCCGTCCGTATGTCACAGCCAATTTAATCCGAAACTATTAGGACTATACAATCGAAACTTAGTAGGTAGATGTATTCTGTCAACCGCTTCGTGATTTTTATACAAAAAAATATATATAATGTCAAAGGGCTCCCCATAGATGGAACTGAAACTATTTTTTTTTTCAACAAATCTTTACGTGTGTGTATAGACGCACACGATATACAGATAGGTTTTTAAAAATAGCATTGAAGCTTAAAACCTTTTTTTTTTCAAAGTCAATCGTAATATATATATATACTTTGTGCTAAAATGTGTGTATTTAACTTTTAAACTACCAGAGTGATAAATCTAAAAAAATATATGTCATAGATGTGAATAAGCACTTTCAACGAAAATTGGTTTTAAAGAGAGGCAAGGCAAGGAAGTTTTTTTTATAGGCAGCAGTATTCAGGTCATAGCACTTTTCCGGAAACCGCAAACTATAAATTTGTTATTTATACAATTACCATAAAACACAATGAAAAACAGTTATTTTTGCTTGGCAAAAAAAAAGAGGGATATGTTGACTAGTAAGTAATTAAAACTATATTATGTCATATATAAGCTTTACGCTACATCCTGCACACAGCAGGGTAGGCAGAGGGAACCTGGTGATAAGAAGCTCCGTTCCCCACTCTCCCTCGAATTTTTAGAGGCATTGCGTGTTGAGTGGCGGAACTCAACGCCGGGTTTTTGACTTAATGCCAGAACAAAGAAATGATTTTTCAGAAATTATTAATATTTAATAAATAATATTTCATTCCTTCGAGTGGGGATCGAACCCACAACATTCGCAATACAGTCAAACATGCACATCGACTGCCTCTCGGCCCAATTTATATGAGTATACTAAAAAATATTTTTTAAAAATGTATAATATAAAGCTATTAAAGTACTGACCCGAGCTTTATCTAATAGATCACGTCCATGTACTAAACCATCAACAGGCACATCCAGTTCAGTGATTGCTGGTTCACATTCATCCAAGTTATTCAAAATACTCTCCAAAGTGTCCTCATATTCTTTGAATTTAGCTAACCCTTCCCTTAGACGACGCTCAATTTGCAGCGCTGTTGCTAATAAACTTTTGTGACTGTCGTTAACATTTTTCAATTGCTTTCCCACAGTATCTTTAATTGATGGAGTTGTTTTCTCGTATCGTTCGATTTGTGCACGTCCCTTGGCTTCTAATTCATCTAATGTTGATTGATACTTTTGAATGTCATCTAAGAGCACAGCGTGTTGCGCTAGTTGCTCCTCTGTTTGTTCGCGATTTGCAATATACAAAGAATTATGTGCCATTAATTGGAAAGATATTTGTAGGAGCCATTTTTCCGTTTCTTGTAGCGATTGATGATACTGGTTATAATCTTTAACTTCTGATTCGAGTTCCGCTTTCTTAGCATTACATTTAGCTTTGAGAGCGTCACACTTTTTCTCAATGTTTGTAACCGAGTCTCTTACTGCTGGCTTCCTCGCCCAACTCGCCAGTTCAGCGGATTCACATTTAAGGCGTTCTAATTCTGGTGCTTTATTTTTAATTTCATCCTCAATATGTTTATATTTTTCTAACAAAGTTTTCATTTCTCCTAATTCTCCACCATTTGGTGGTACTTTATCTAGGTTTTGTTCAGTTTCCTTAATCCATGTATTCATTTTATTCTTAGATTCTTCAAAGTCCTCCCATTTACCAATTGCAGCTTTAAGTTGAGCAATTATCGAATTCAAATCTATTTTCAGCTGATCCCAGCTTTCTTGTAAAACTTTTACATCATTACGTAAACCATCTTGTTCTTCAGGTGGAGTATTATTAAGAGCTTTCTTAAATGCTTCTTGTAATACTACTAGTAAATGATGTCCTTCTGTCATTCTGTTGCTTACTAGTTTGATAGTTTCTAATTTGTCTTTCGTTGTCTCAATATCACCCACACCAATTGAATCATGCACGGTGCCATGAGCTGTTTGTAGCCATTTTTGTAAATCTTCCTTGGCTTTTATAAATTCAGTATGATCTGACAAATTTTTCTCACCATTTGAAACAAGACTCTGTATCTTTGTTAGGAGTAATGTATATTCAGTTTGTAGGCTAACAGTTTTGTCACGAACCCATGTGCAAGCGCTGAGTTCCATTAGATTTTCACATCTGTCATTTAGTTCTTCTAATACGTGCTTATTTGCTACTGCTTGTGCAAGAAGATCCTGTAAAAATATATATTTTTTACTTACACCTTAAAAAGTCCCGTAACCTGTAATTTTTGGTTCGTTCGGCAGGTTTCGTTTCAATTTCGACGAGGTGTTAAACATAAACGTGATATATTCAACTTTACTAACTTAAGCAATACCTTAAAATGTTGCTTAAACTTCAGAATACAGAGCGTGACGTTGTTGCTGTAACTCTCATAAAAAAAGTATTATTCATTGATACCAGTCGTGGCACAGCAGCACAACCGTGTGACGGTAATCGCGACAGGTTTCGGGTTCGATTCCCACTCGGGGGAAATTAAATATTTAATATTTTCATTTCCTCGCTCTGGTGAGGTAATTCTCGTTCGTCGAGTATATTAACACTATGTTCCCTCCGCTTAACCTACTGTGTGTGGAATTCAGTGTGAAACCAAAAATTTGTTTTGATATATATTTGTATATAATTTTTTTTATAACTTACTCGGCATTTTTCAAGATACTCCGGCGTAATTTTGTCAACTTTCTCGACCGTTTTCAATTTACTATCAAAGTCCTTAACCCATTCAGTCATTTTATTTAAAGTTTCCATGAAATCAGACCATGCAGCCAAACATTTTTCTAGCAACTTTTTAGTATCTTTACAAATCTGCTGTAAATTCTCCCACTCTATCTTTAATTGTTTAATTTCTTGATTTATATTATCTTTGCCTTCGTTACTGGTTGTTTTTAATACAGCTTCACTTAGATTGATTGCTTTCTGAAGTAGCTCTTCCCCTTTAGGCAAAGAATTTATGATTTTATTTACACTTTTTAACTTTTTCTGGACATCTTCTTTGGCACCATGGGAATCTGAACATTGCTGTATTTCAATCTTGCAATTTCGGATCCAATCATAGAATTTATCATATGACTCCTTATATTGAATGTGAGAGTTTACGTAGTCTTCCAATTTCTAAACAAATAAAAAAATATCGTGTAAACTTTATAAAGAAAAATAATTAGATTTGTAATATCTATATACTACAATTATTAGTCACTACTGACTATTCATATAATAAAAAAAAACAATACTTACAGAAATCATATCATTTACAGCAACCTTAATATCATCATAACGTTTAAGAGTGTCATCTATTCCTTTAGATTTTAATGAAGAGTCTTCTTGTATCTTCGCATTTAATTTGTTTACTAGATCTTTGTGAGATTCAATATCTCTGTTGAAAGTTTTAAATTTTTCTAATTTAGCCTTTTTCTCTGATAGGTCGTTAAGTAGAGAATCATCTGATTGTATCTTTTGGTCAATGTCATCTAACCATTCTATTAGCAGCTTGTGGATCTGTATGACGAAAAAGATGTAACGTGACAGTAGTTTCAAATGAGGTAAAAAGTACAAAATTATATAAAAAGAATAAAATACATAAATTGATTGTGACATAATATATTTCATATTTGGTATTAAACGTAATTTGGTAGTATACCTTTGAAATATCATCAAATTGTGATGCCCGGCTGGTTAATTTATTACGAACGTCTTGTAAATCGGCAATTAATTTATCAAATTCTTGTTTTAAGTTGTCTGTATCTTCTTGAATTTTAGCTGCGCCAGCTTGTTCTGTGTTCATAATTACTTTTTCTTTTAACTCCAATAAATACCTAAGTTTGTTTTGCCCTTGTTCTAAGGATTGTCTTAGAAGTTTGACGGTGTTTAATTTGTTATTAACTTCTTGTAATGTATTTGGAATTTCGGCGCATTGATTCAGTTTTTCCCTAGTTCTATCAAGCCAATCCTGACATTCTCCATACAGGGCGTTATGTTGCTGGTGCTCCTAAAATTTGAAAAATATTTTTATTCTTTACAAATTAAACATTTAAATAAAAAATATAAAATTAATTGAATTTTTCACAAACGATTTAATTGAATAATAATTTAATTTATTTATTTAATTTTATTTTATTTAATTTAATATATTACATTAACATGTTAGATAAAACTTCTTTATAAATACCGAAATTGTAACTTGCAATTAAAAGAAATACCTGGTAATGTAATTCCAATCGTTTCATCACTTCTTTAGCTAGAGACAATAGTGCGTTATATTTAGTGGTCAATTGTGTGATACCGTTGGAGACCCGAGTATCTGAGCAAGTTTCTAACAACATTTGTGCTCGCACGTTCAATTTGTCCAACTCTGCTTGCCAATCAAACAGTGTTTGAAGGTGACACTAGAAATATTATATATATAGATAGAATAAAGATATTGCACAGATAAAAAAAATATATAAAATACAGTTGAAAAGATATGTTTACAACGGCGGGCTTATTTCTAAAAGAAATCTTTTCCAGCCAACCCATGATGTGGATGAGTGCAAACAGCGGAATAAGATCACAGTGTAATCATAAAAAAAAAGAATAAAAATATCAAAATATTATACGGTATAAGGTAACAATATATATTTTTCAGTATTATGCTTTATTTTGCAAATAGGCAGAGATAACTTAGCATTAAGTCAATTCTTTCACTTCGTTCCACCAGAATTCAACATATCATGCGTTACTTGACGTAACTCACTACCAAATTTTGTCTTACCGCGGGGATAAATTAAAAATACTGATTGAGTATCAAGCTTACAATCATCAGGTTAACAGTTAGATGCTATCCCACTGCTGTACGATTACTTACCCTTATTGCGATATCTATTTAACGGATTAATTTCATAGTAGTTGAGGCTGTCATCGCGCAAAAGCACAAGCGTGTTCCTGTAACGCGACAGGTTGTGGATTTGATTCCCTCTCGGGGGAATAAATTACTATTTATTAATATTTTAATTTCTCTGGTATCAAAGCAAAAAGCGCGGAGTTCCGCAACTCGAAAATTCGGTGAAATGTGGGAAACGAAGTGTACGCAGGCACTTCCTTCTTCCTACCATGCGGGATACACCGAGAAATTGAAAAAATGTAGTTAGAAAAAAGTTACATTTGTATATTAATTACCTGGAACTCTTCAAGAACAACTTTCTTTTGTTCCAAATTATTTTGCAATTTGTTAAAGGATTGCACCAGCTTCTCAGTCTTTGACAACCAGTCCAAGGCTTCTTTATATTGCTCTTCATATTCTGTCCATTTAACGATACCGCCCTCTATCAAAGCTTTTGTGTTGTTCAATTGTTCACTAAATAAGTATATAACAAAAGTTATAAATCGTACAGAAGTATAAAACAATAAATGCCATCTATATGTGTAATGGGTTAAAGAAATACTTACACGTAAGTATCATATTCTTCCTGCATAAGAGCGACTTCTTCTTCTATGTCTTCTCTGTCTTCATCATCTGCGAGACTACATGATATTTCTCCTTGTTCCAATGCCTTCTGCAACTTGACTTGCCCCTCGGTTAATTCACTCTCTAGTACCTTTAACTGAGATATCTTGCTACTAAGAGATTCTTTATCGCCAGTTGCATCAGAACATTTACCCAATTTTTCTTTGGCAGCTCGTATCCATTGGACAAAATCGGTGCCAGCATCAATAAATACTTGATGCTGTTCTACAGTTTCCTTCTGTTTTTCATATAAATCTTTAGCTTGTTTTGATAAATTTTCGTATTTGCTAGTGATTTCAGATGCTGGAGCTTGTTGCATAAGTTCCGAAGCCTTAGATGTTACAGACTGAATCATGGGTTCAAACGAAACAATATCTTGAACAATATTATTTGTTTGACGAAGTGTGGCTTTTCTTTCACCAAGACTTAATCCTGTAGTAAGACCTGCAAGACGGTCCTGGCCTTTTTTAGATTTAGCAACTTTTTGTTCACACACTTCTTGTAATTTAGCTTCCCTGTCAGAGATCCATTGTTGCAATTGAGAGTAACTAGAACTATAATCAGCCCATTGCAATAACGCTGTTTCAAGATGAACTTTAGCTGTAGTCATTTTCTTGACTAATCGGTCCCATTCGTTTTGTAATTCCCTAAGCTCTGTATTGATTTTATCTTTACCATCAGATCTTGTATTTCTAAGAACTTTCTCTCCGCTATTGACTGTAGCATGAACGAAATTTTGACCTTCTTCACGTCTTTTGAGTAAATCTTCGATTTGTTCCAAGCGTTTTTGTAATGCGTCTTTGCTACTATTACTACCAGCTTCGCTTCCAATTCGCGTTATTTCCCAAGCATCATTAATCCATTTTTTGGTCTTTTCGTAATTGTCATCGTAACTTTTATGCTGTTCATAATTGGTTTCTACTTTTTTAAGCACATCGTTTGCCATGTTAAGTAAAACTTGATATCTTGAATTCAAATGTCTTAACTGGTTGTTGACATAAGTATCTAAGTGGGATGAGAGAAGTCCAGCAGCGGAAGCATTAAAGTTTTCAATATCAACTTTACCCTTTTGTAATTGATCAACAATTTCTTGAACTTCGTTAACTTGAGCCCCCTTTTCTTTAGCAGAACCTAACAATGCCAATTTATGATTTTTAATAAGAATCTCTTTCTGCTGTAGCCAATCTGATAATCTTTCATATTCATCTTTATATTCTCTCCATTGGTTAACAGTATCCTCTAATTGACTTTTCTGTTGTTTAATTTCATTAAAAAGTTGATCAAAGCTTTCCTTAAGAGCCTTCATTTCATTTTTAATAACAGATTGACCCTCTGGTGAGGTACTTGCCAGAACAACTTCCCCAGTATGTTGTAAGTGTTCAAGTAATAATTCACCTTGAGCTTGCTTGTTTATCAAAGCGTCAAGAGGAGCCACAGAATTCTCAATCGCTAATTTGTCACTAAGTGGTTTCGATTTTAATGATGGCACTTTTTCTCTGGCCCTTCCTAACCACTGAATAAGTTCATCGTGAGCTTCTTTATATAATCTATGATCTTTGTATTGTTCTTCACGATCAGCTAATAGTTTCTTTATTTTATCATATAACGTATCGAATTTATTAAGACTTTCTTGAGCTTTTGAGGCCGCTAGATTTTGCTGTCCACTAGCTAACATTTCAGCAGCTTTAGCTTTAAGCGCGTCTACCTCCAAGCGGTCGCAACGAGCTTTTTCTTCAACCTCCTTAAGTTTTTCGAGTTGTACTCGTTTATCTGACATGGATGTTTCAAATGGGTTTAACTCACTTAACATACTCTCAAGCCAGGAGTTACTTTTTTGTATCAGTTGAATTTGTTCTAAGAAACCCGCCCATTTCGTAACGGAATCGTCTAACAAATTCTTAGTTTCGATCATTCTTGATAATAATGCAGACCACTGTTCTTGTAAAGTGACCAAAGAATTGTTAATAGCATCATGCCCAGAGGGTGCCGTGTTTGCCATCACATTTTGTGCAAGTTCCACAAGAGATTGTACTTTAGTGAATCCTTCGTCTTTAGTTAGTAGAAGATTTTGAATAAGAACTAATTTAGTTTCTAAGTCATCTTGGGAACAAGAGCTTAAGTCTGAACAAAAATCTAATTTATCTCTTAGTTCTTCAATCCACTGTGAGCATTCTGACACGTTACTAGTAAATTCTTGATGAGTCTTTACATATTGCTGCCATCTGTTAGTTAAATCTTTAACTTTTTGTGATAGATTTTGATATTTTACTGTTAAATCTGATATTTGTGACCCGCGGGGTCCAAGCACACCAATGTAAAGATGTTGAGCTTTTTCAGTGATATTATCGATTTCAAGTTCTTTCGCCCGAACTTCTCCTTGTAATTCTTGGAAGATATTGTATTGTTCTTGTTTTTCGGGTAGTGAAGCTTTTAAATCTACAGCATGTATTTGATTGTCTTTATTTCTAATCCACGCTAAACACTGATCTTTAATATTTTCATATTCACTCCACTGTTGAATTTTATTTTCTAATGATTCGATTGTTTTGTTTATAAAAGATACCAAGCCTTCCCACTCTTGGTGGGAAGCATCAATTTGATTTCTTATATTGGTTTGTCCGTTGCTTATTGTACCAGGTAATACCTTTTCTCCAAGTGACCGTATTTTGTCAATTCTATTTTTTTCTTCAGGAAGATTTACTTGCAGTGATTTTAGTTTTTCACAGTTACTGCTAAGAGCTACTCTTTCTAAACTGACGTCTCCCCATAATTGAGCAGTATTATGAGTAGCTTCCACCCATTCTTGCAAATCCATAACAGCTTGACTGTATTGTTGATGATTATTCACAATCGCTTCATATTGTTCTACAAAAGCTTTAGCACGAGCTAGAATACTGTCGTGTCTTTGTTTTAGCTGATTAATTTCCTTTGCAATATTTTTGTTAACATCGGGTAAACTTTGAGCAAGAATCTGTAAATCAGAAATGTCTTGTTGATGAGCGATAGAATCTTGTAAATAACTTCTATATATATTGAGTTGGTTGCGTTTTTCATCTAATGTAGCTTTGAGTTCAATATCCTTAGGTAGATTTTTCTCTGCAAGGGACAGCCACTCATTAACAGTTTTAAGATTTTCATCAAATGATGACCATTTGTTTAACTCCGAATCTAAATCACGTTCAGCTTTTGTAATATTATCATATAAATTGTCTACAGCCTGTTGAATATCTTGAAGTTGTTGTTCAATTAATTCTTTTCCTTCTGGTGAAGTTGAAGGATATAACTTCTCCCCTAATTCAAATGTGTTATTGATCAATAATGTAGCATTACGTCGTTGGGTAAGCAGATCGTTTAAGCTTTCACGTTTGGCATTTATTCCTTCCGGAGTATTAGAAGAATCTCTTTGACACTCATCAAATTTATGTTGAGCAGTTCGTATCCAATCCACAGATTGATTATACTTGTCTTGATAAACGTTATGATCATTCACAGCTTGTTGGCATTTTTTAACTAATTCATTTGCAGTAGAATGTACAGATTGGAAACGTGATGTTATTTGTTGCAAATTCATCGTTATTCTAGTATCGTTACAATTTTCAATTAGATCACTAAATTCGTCGGTAAGCTTATCAACATCATTCTCTGTTTTCTTCAAATTAGCTAATATAGCCTGGAATGTGACAAAATGTAAGCATTTAAAAATTAATTTTAGATTAATAAATTACAAAACTAAATTAAATAAGTACGTTAAAACTACAATATCTACCATTAGTAAAATTAAGATTATTTCTTGTCACAATTATTTTTAAAATATTGTATCCCACAGCTCTTTCTCTCACTATTAGTAATTTTGTGATAAGTCTATTAACGTATAAAGAAAAGTTAGGATGAAGAAACTGATACTTATAATAGTATCGTTAGTTAGATATAACAATTTAAAATTTTATAAAGGTATGAAAATAAATCTACTAATATATTAGACTATATATACCCTACTGTGCTCATTATTAAATTTATATTCTTTTGATCTTACTTGGTCTAATGCTTCACCCAATTGAACAACAGTATTCAGATCATACTCATGAATATCAATTGCTTTACATAAATCCTGTTTAAAATACATATGTGAAAATTAATAACATAAAATTATATAGTTTTTCATTATTAAAATTATCGACTTACCTGATATTTATTGAGTTGGTCGACCTTTTCATCTAATGTTGCTTTTGGAGTGTATGTCTTTAGGCTCATTTCTGTGTCACTCAACCAGTGTTGAAGTCGATCATTAGCAGCATCAAATTCTATCCACTGTTGAATTTTCTCTTCTATTCCTCGTTTAACATCATGTACCGTAGCAGTGAATTTTTCTAAGTCCGCTCTTAGTAGTCCTAATTCACGTGACATACCTTCTTTACCACGCGGTGAAAGCTTTGATGCTTTAGTATCAATAAGATCAGACAATATTTTTAACTTAGTATTTCCACTTGGAATGGCATCCAACAGTTCTTGAATTTTGGCTAATTTACTTTGTAAGGATGCCTTATTACCCGTAAAATCTGAGAGTAAATGTAAACGGTCCCATAAATGTTTTTGATAATCTTGAAGAGACTTCTGCTGGTCGGTGAATTGTTGATAGACATCAAAGGCATTTTCATGTTTATCGATTATCTTTGAGAGTTTATTAGTGAGAACATTATATCTATCCCAAACTGATTGTATAATAGATGTCATTTTCTCACTTTCGTCTTTTCCTGAATTAATACTTGCTGCAACATTTTTTGCCTTTTCAGTGACGGTTTCAATAACTCTTTTGTGTGAATGTATTTCTTGTAAAAGAGTTTTATTTTTAAGTAATCTTGATTTAATTTCCTGAGCTGAATTAAGAACAACCTTTTCTTCACTTTCAACAACTTTTTCCTTCTCATCTAACCAAGACAAAGTTTGGTGTAAAATATCTTGATAGCTAGACCATTGTAAGGCTTGTGACTCGAACTCCTTTTGCTGTTGAAGAATACTATCATTAAGCTTATCCCATCTTTCCCTGAGCTCTCTTATTTCCGAACGAATGTTTTCTCTACCGTTAGCAGCAGTTTCTGGTAAGACTTTATCACCAGCAGTAGAAAGAATAGTTATTTTATGTTCTCCATTTTCTCTTTCTAATAAGAAAACTTGCAACTTATTGCCTTTACTTTCAATGCTTAATTTATCTTCTTTAATTATCATTTGCGATAACTGTTCTTCTAGTGGTTTTAACCATGCATCGAATTCATTTCTTAATTGAATATATTTTTTATGATCAGCGACTAGTTCCTGCCAATGGTTATTAATATCTTTAGATATTAAGTGAAGTTGTTGATATCGACTGCTTATTTGTATAACAAGGGGTTTTAGTCTTTCTACTCCACACAACAATATTAAACTATGTGATTCGTCCACAAACGCATCAATTTCTTTTTCTTTAGCATAAATATCATTTCGCAAATTAGCATACCTCTGAAGTTGTTCTTCTTTCTCTGGTAAAGTTGAACATAATGTTTGATCCCGGCACTTTGTTTCCATATCTTTGAGCCACGCAGTAATAGATTCTATAGAAGAATCAAATTTATTCCAAATCTCAAGAGTATGTTTTAATTTCTTTTCGGATGTAATAATGTTATCAACTGCTTTAGTTAATTGTTCATGTAAGTTGTTTATTTCGGTTTTTATACTTGCATTACCAATTTCTGAAGTACTTTTACTGACGCTAGCAAATACATTTCTAATTTCATCTAGCTTTCTGGATCCAATTTTTTCAATGTCTTTTAAAGCCACAGCAGATTGAAGTTTCCTGACGATTTCAGGTTTCTCACCAATAGCATTTTCTATGTCAAGTAATTTTTCAGACTGTGAGCCTAGCCATTCTTTAAATAGCTGAAGAAGACGAACAAGATCTTCATGCCTTTTAACACAGTCTTCTAGGTTATCTTGGAGATTTTGGGACTTTGTTACGATATTCTGGAATAATTGCTTAATAGACTGTAAATATACGTTCAAAGATGCATCATGAGTTTGATCAACTAATTGCTGAGCTTTATCACAAACAGATTCAACAAGTTGCATATGTGACATAATTTCTTGGTGCAGAATTTTATGGTTTAATAATTGAGCTTTCTTTTCTTCTAAAGAAGTTTTGAGCTCGGTATGACGCTGCATTGCTTTTTCTACATCTTTAAGCCAGTTAGTTAATTGTTCTTGAGCCAAAGAAAAGTCTGAAAATTGAAGAAGGCACTGATCTAATTTATTGACAGTATCTTGGAAACTGTCGCCAAAGCTATCCCATAGTGTTCGTATCTTACGGATTTTCTGCCTAATTACTTCTCTGCCATCTGGACTTGTATGGGCGTAAAGTTTTTCACCTAAGCTAAGAAATTCTTCAAATGCTGAAGTTTTCTTATTTCTACTCTCATATAATTCCTTTGCCTTATTTTGTTTTTCTTGTAACACTTCATAATCACCTACAATTTCATTTAAATCTTGTAAATCGCCTAACATGCCCGTAAGCCATTTTTCCATATTTTCATAATCGTTTTCAAACGCTTTATGCTCAGATACAAACACTTCATATTTTGAAATTATTTCATTTACTAAGTTATTTAGAGTATGGTATCTAGTAGCTAGCTTAGATGTTTTTATCATTAAATCGGACTCTCCACTCACATTTTGTTTATCTGTTAAAGCTATAAACTCAGCATTTTTCGATGCAAGTTCATTTTGAATTTCTTTGACCTTTTGTAAATGTGCAACTTTAGCCTCCAAGTTACTTTTCAAACTTTGATCTCTAAGCTGATTTTCTTTAACTTTTAGCCATTCATCTAGTTCGTCTAAAGCTTTTTGACTTTTGTTCCACTGTTTAATTGTATCCTTTAGTTTTTTATCTTGTTCCTTACATTGCTTATTAAATTGGTCCCATGTTGTTTTTAATTGTTCAAACTCGCTTATAAGCACTGGATGTCCATTTGGACTTGTAGTTTCTAAAATTTTATAAAGTTGTGATTTTAATCCTTCTAAATCGCTGTCAATTTTTTGCGCTTTTGATACAATTTTTTCGATTGCAGCGATTCTGGAATCCACATCTTCTTTTTGTGAAACCACTGTATAACTTATTAAAGAATTGTCAGCAATAACATGATTTAATCGATCACGGATTTCTTCAAAGATTTGTACATATTTATCATGATCAATTACGTGAGACTCATATTGAGAAATCCGATTAGCAAGTTCTGATGATATGTTTTTGTAGCGATCGACGATATTTTTGAGACTTTGTTCAGCATCGTCATCTGGCATAAGTTTTAGCTTTTCAGTTAATTGTGACAGCATTGATTGATGGAGTTCTACCTCTTGATGTAATATTTTAGTAGTGTGAAGGTGGGCTTTTTTCTCAGGAAGAGTAGAGGACAATTTGAATTCTCCTATTTCCATTTCTTTGTCACTAATCCATTTTTGAACTTGATTGAAAGTATCATCAAATGAAGATCTTTTATTTATTGTAGTTTCTATGTCTTTTATTACGTTATTTAAAGAATCAACAGAATTTTCGAAATAATCTCTTAGTGCTCTTAGTTCATTTCTTATTTGTTCACGAGCATCTGGAGTGACGCCACTGAAAAGAGCTTCTCCAGATTCTATAGCGCTATTAAGTAGTTTTTGACCGACTTCTTTGTTTTCATTTAATTTCTTTACTTGTTCTAAATCTGCAGTAGAAGGTTTCGCATGCTTACTAAGTGCCGCAATGTCTGCAATTTTCGAATTAGCATCTTGAAGCCAATTTTTAAATTCTGCAATGGATTTATCGTATTTACCTTTGTTGTTTTGTAGATCTTTTAGCCGATTTATTTGGTTATCCATAAATTTATTTATTGCCTGATATCTTGTTTCTAAATGGTTAATATATTGTGACACTCTTGAATCAGGATTGCGAGACAAAACTTTTTCTCCTACATTTGCTAGTTTATTCATTTCAATTTCATATTCTCTAATTTCTTGTCTTGTTTTTTTAATTTCAGATATCTTCCGCTCCATATCATCAATATCAAGAAGTGTAGCAGATTCTTGTCTTACTTGATTTTCTTTTTCCTTTAGCCATTCAGAAACATTTTCTAAAAGACTTTCGTAGTCCTGCCACGCTTCTAGATTTTCTTGTAATCGCTTTTTAATTTCATCATAATTAGAAGTTAAAACCTCTAAATTCTTTTGGGCTTTTTCAGTTTGTATTGCTGCTTCCTGTGCACTAGATGGTTCAGCTACAATTCGTAAAATTTCGTAAGCTTCTTTAAGATCTATTACTTTTTGTTTGCAATCAGATATTCCATTTTCGACATCTGCAAGAGCAGCATTTTTTACTTCTAAATTATATTTATCACTGTTGACGTCTGGCATGCACCATCTTGTTTTATCGTCTAATATTTTTAAGTTTCTATTAAGCATACTTAATTTATCAGTAAATAATTTTTGAAGGAATGTGAGTAAGGTCGTTTCAGTTTTATTAGCATGAACAAGCACGCTTTCAAACCGTTTTTGTAATGTACTCAGTTCTTTAGGTATTAAAGATTCATAAAAACCTGGATAGTTAGAGTTCATTTCAGATACATTTTGAGCAACATTATCTATTTCATCATTAAGATTCTGTAAATCAATTTTGCAGGATTGACATTTTTGTAGGCGATCTAATATTTTTGCATTATCTCCTGACATATCATCACATTTAATAATGTCGTCTCGAATTTTACTTATATTATCAGACAGTCGCTTAATCTGGTCTTTCAATTTATTTTCTCTAGATTCTAAAGAGGACACCGCGCTTTCTAAGTTATCAGCGAGCGATTGTAATGCTTCAAATTCATTATCTAGATAATCAATTATAGATGATACCTGACCCATTGGAATATTTTTATTTAAATTAGTTATTTGTTCGCATTTAGCTTTAATACTATTTTTTAAACCTAAATAAATAGGCAATTCTTCTTTATATTTCACAAGATGATTTTGGCCAAACCTGATTTCCAAATTATCACAAGCGTTTGCTAGATTCTGCCCTGTTTCACTCAACCATGTTACTACTTGGTTCTTGGTATCGTCAATTTGTCTCCATACTATTAGTTGAGATTCTAAGTCTTGAATTCTTTTAATAATCGCATCGTTTTCTTTTTCCCAGTGTGTTTGTGAATTTAAGAAAGCATTCTCCAAAGGAGTTGTATCGAAACCACCTAAAGTGGATGCTTGTTTTAGAATTGATTGTTTGATCACGTCCATTTGGTCTAAAAGTCCTTTAGATCTCTTCAAAAGTTCATAAGATTTTTTTGCTTTATCTAAGAACTGAGCAGTTTGTACATAATCGTTTGGTGCATCCTTACATTCTTTTTGCAATTGTTCAACTCTACTCATTTCTCTGTCAAAAGCGATAGTAAAATTTTTTAGTTCTTGCAGTGTGGATGAAAGGAGAATGTATTTATTCTTGGTATCACGTACGGCATTTACTACTTGATCCCAATTATTATCGGCTGCAGTAAGAGCGTTCTGGATTGTACCCATATTAGGTTGATCTTCTCTCATCAAGTGGAGTCCTTCTTCTCGAAGCTCTTTTCTTACTGCTTGTTTTTCTTTTAATTCACTGTCAAGACTATCTAATTTTTCTGTCATTTCTTGTATAGTATTTTCGGTTAACGGTACTGGCTTTTGAGCCATTTCTCTTAATACAGATTGCACGTTATGTAATATTTCGTTTAAAGCTTTATTTTGTACATTGAATGTATCCCATCTGGCACCAACTTTTTGTACTAGGTCCCTCTTTGATGTAACTAGATTTAGTAAAGAATCCGCTTTTTGTTCAATTTCTTTTATTAAACTATTTGGTGGTATGATTCTCCCGGTATTTTGATCAGTGACTTTAATTTTCGACGGTCCGTCTAGTAACGCAACGCTACTTTTCCGTTCGGGGATTTTTGTTATAATATTTACTAATTCTTGACGGAGTGCTTCATAACTTTCAGGTGTTAATTTGGGACCTTCAATTTGATACTGAATGTGACTTAGTTGTTGCTTGTTATCTTCATACCAGTTTAATAAATCTGACCACTTTTGTAAAATACCTTTATTTTGTTGGATATTTGATTCAATAATCTGATAATGTTGAGCAATGTTAGAATATACGTCACTTAACGACCTACTCTCTTCTGGATGGGACGCTAAAGTTATATTTTTAACTTCATTATAAATATCAGTAAATTCAGGAGTTTTTGCTGCGTGTTCTTGAAGTAATACGTGCATGGATTGGAGTGTTGGCTCTACTTTATCAGCATTAATCTGATCGTAGCTTTCTGTCTTTCTTCGAAAATCCGTAATCCAATTGTCAAAATTATGAAGTTTTGTCAAGAATTCCTGCCTTACTATAATTTTGTCGGATAAATCATTTACTCTAGTTCTAACAGTTTCCGCAAGAGCATTAGTACGATCTTTTATATCAGCTACTTTATTTTTCAAAATTGTTGCTCCTTCGGGTTGAACACTATGACAAATATTATCACATATTTGAGATAGGCTAATTATTTTAGCTTGTTGCTGAGAAATTTCATTACCAAATGATTTAAGTTTGTTCAGTTCTCTATCTAATTTCTCTACTTGTGGCGTTTCAACATTCACGCTACGTGTGCTGAGTAATTTTTCACCATTTTCTATCCAAGTTTCTAATTTCTCAGCATCCCTCTCGAAGTTCTCCCAATTGTTTACAACTTTGTCCAGTTTGTTATTCCATTGATCTGCCAAGTCGTGTACTATTGCCCATCTTGAATGTATGGCATCAACTTCATCTGGAGCGCTCGTTTTCCCAGACAATTGATGACTCACGCTAGATAAAATCTGCAAATTCATAAGTTGCTTTTCACAATCGGTGACCAGGGCTCTCGATTGTTGTTGAAGTTCCTGAGCTTCAGTTAATGTTCCTGGTTTCGGAACATTCCCTAATTTGATTTCTGCTTCTTCTACCCAAGGTTTTATTTCAGAAACGCCTTTTTGATACTTCTGCCAACTGGCCAGGTCATGTTCTACAACTTTAGTTTGATGTTCAATTGAACGTTGTAGGTCTGCCATCATTTTTTCTAACAATGTTATTTCACCTTTGAGTTTATTTGCATCTTGACCACGATGCTCCAATGCCAGCTTAGTTCCTTGTTCTGCTACATTCCTAACAGTTTCTAATTTTTCAGCAATGACTTTTTGCAAAGATTGAGATTTCTCAACACGTTCTTCCGGTGTAATGTTTTCGGACCGAATTTGAGAAATTAATAATGGACTTTCTTTTTTAATCCATTCGCGAACATGTTCTAGTTTACTTTCAATTTTAACCCATTCATTATTGAACTTTTCTAGATTATGTACTTTAGATTGCACTTCGTCCTGAGCTCTTTCTAATTTATGCTCGATTATCTGAAGATCTTTTTCAATGACAGGTTTAGGTTTATGAGCAGTTAAAGTTTGTAATTCTGCGTAAGTTTGCTGAAGCTGGGGTAATTTTTCAACTTTTGCACGTTCCAAATCTGTATTGATAGCTTTAGTTTCTTGCAATTCTCTGCTGATGTTAGTGACGCCAAGCTCTAAGCCTGAATGAGCAACGTAATTTTCAATTTGATTGATATCACAAAGCAATTCTTCTTTTTGATATTCATAGTTAGACCAAACTTTTTGCGTGTCACGTAATTTGTGTAGCCGCTCTGTATTAGATTCGTAAGCTGTATTCCAGCCCGTTTCAAGATTTCGAACATCTTCTCTAACGAAGGCTGGGGCATTCGCATCTTTAATTAGTTCTTTACCCCTATGTAACATAGACATTACTGATGGTCGTTGTCTATCTAATTGCTGTACAGCTGCTTGCTGCTCTAAGACAAGCTGCTCAACGTGTTTTAGTGATTGCAAATCTGGTTCTTCCTTAGCTTTTTCCTTTGCAGTTTCAAGGATACATATAACTTCGTGTACCTCTCGTCTATACGTGTAGCATCTTGTATATGTTTCAGTTTTAATCATAGTAATTTCAATAGTAGGGATGAGATTCTTGTAACGTGCTATGAGGTTTTCCAATTTAATTTGTTCCTCTTGGGCTTCAGTATCAGAACAGTGGTTTGAGAGCATGTCTAATGTTTGCACTAACCATTTCATATCTTCACGTTTACGGTCGGCTTCACGGCAAATGTTCTAAAATAGAGTATAATGTATAATGTTCTAAGTAGAGTATAGAATAGAGAAATTTAAACTTTAAAAAATAGACAATATAATATATATGTAATTTTTCGAGGCATTACATGTTGAATGGCGAAACTAATCGTTTCTTACCTTGGTGCCAGAGCGAAAAAATGAAAACATTGAGAAATAATAATTAATTCGTACGAGTGGGAATCAAACCCACGACACACCCCTGCGCCACGACGGCCTCTGGATTATACATATTATTGTCACTAAAATA
>DWAE01000134.1:0-20978 GCA_018237945.1 Heliconius sapho
CTCCTCGAGCGGGGATCGAACCCACAACCAGTCGGTTTTACAGTCACACTTTGTGGCGCTGTGCCACGACTGGCCTCTATATTTAATTATTATTATTATATAATTATTTATTTAATATTATATTTTACAAGCTTTTATTTAATCAAATGTGTGTAATGAATCAACAATCAAAACCATGTAATCAATCAACTATAATCAAACCTTGCCAGTTAAATTTGATCCACTTCCCGGTTTCCGAATGTGCTGAAATTTTGCATCCATGTATAAATCGGATGATAATGCATTATTATTATATCATAGAGCTGATCTGAAGATGGAGCTAAAAGGTAACCATTGGGACTCCGTAATTAAACGACCAAACCTCTTCGAGTTTGAGCTCGTTTGATTCGTCTTGATGAGTACTTTGATACCATATCGTAACCAGGGTCTGATGGTGTAACTCTGGAATTTGGGCTCGTTTGATTCAATTGAAAATCTTTGAATTAAAAAATACTAAAAAATTAAAAATGAAATCAAAGAAAAAATACCTTTTTTAAAAACAAGCTTTTATTATTTGTTAATACGCACATAGCAGGATAGGCAGACGGAACCTAGTGTTAAGACACTCAGTTCCCTACTCACCGCCAAATTTTGGAGACATTGCATGTTGAGTGGCGGAATTCAACGCTGCTCGCTCGCCTCAATACCAGAGCGAAGAAAATAGAAATATAAATTTAAATAAATATTTAATGGCCTTGAGTGGGATTGAACTCACAACCGTTGCGTTGCAGTCGTACCCTTGTGCCCCTGGGCGACGACGGCCTCTTCTATACTTATAATGAAATTATAATGGATCGGTGTCTGTCCATGAAGGACAATTAATAACAAACGTTATTGGCGGCATTTAATATCATAATAGAACTATAAACAATGATTTATGGTGAGTTTTTTGTTTGTCTGTGCGTTGTTCACACTAATGTCAGTAACAGCTTAACCGATTTAACTGCAATTTTCAACATTGTATTATGAGAAGCTTTCCTTAATAGTTAGTTTGTTTCATTTTAAATGCCTAACTGTTTTATTGAATTGTCTGAAACTATGTATAGAAATTGTTTTCTAAATTATGTTATTTTTAGAAAATGAATATAATATAGATTAGTAATTAATAATTATGCAGTTCAAGCGGGCAAAGCCGCGAGTGGTTCTCTAGACTTAAATAAAATTTTTACAACTTAGCCTTACTTTAGTCCTTGAACCCGTGTCCACCTCCATAAAAAGCAACACTACAAATTTCACTACACCGTATCGAAACAGAATTAGAAAAACAACAATGTCAGATACGCCCCTCGAGTGTGCACCCAGGACCATCGTCTGCAGTCAGAAGCTGTCCCCCTCTACCGTATCGGCGTATTAGACAAATAAAAAAAAATAAAAAATTAGCTTCACGCTATATCCCGCACACAGCAGGGTAGGCAGAGGGAACCAAATAATATAATAGACAAATAATATAATATATATCGATTTTGTAACAATATCCATTTGGAATGTGCAAACTTTTAAATAAACCTTTCAACACAGAAAATCACTAATAATTTTATGGTGCCATCATTTAAATTATTCATTGGTGTTACAAAATTATATATACATATATATATATATGAAATATTAACATGTATTTTTGTTTGTTTATTTGTTTTGCATATATATAGGTAGGTCCTTTTTTACTGCATTAGTTATCGCACGTAATTTTATATGCGTGTTATTAACACGTAAAATGGAACATCTCTTTTTTTCCGTTTCCGTAGAACTTTCCGAGTTCTCTACACTCGCTAATCTGTATCCCGCACATAGAAGGGAAACAGAGGGTTGCTGGTAACCATCATTAAGACACTCCGTTTTTATTAAGAAATATCCGCTCCCAAGTTTCTGTCGAAATTCTGTGGGGCCATTGTGTGTTGAATGGCGTTCAACTCAACGCCGCGCATTTCCTCCTTACTAGAACGAAGAAATGAAAATATTAAATATTTCATTCCCGAATACTAATCGAACCCACAACCTCGTAATCTACCTACACATGTCAAATTTCAATTTTCAAAGTCGAGTAGCTCCTCTGTGCTTTGTCGTAGTCCCTTAGTTAGCAAAATAGACGTAGAGGAAAGTGCAGAGAGAACGTAGTGTTAAGACACTAAGTTGTCCTTTACTTGAGTGCCCCAATACTTCTTTCTATTTCAACTTTCTTTTTAGCTTTCCGTTTTATCTCAACCACCAAATTAGACAGAGGATTTAAAGTCACGATATTCCGTTCGGCACTTCCAGCCCAAATTTCGAGACATTACATGTTAATTGGCGGGACTCAACGCCGGTAATGAAAATAATTCGTCCCTCGAGTGGGAATCGAAACCGGTTAAATTAAGTTAAACTTTTTTTTTTCAAATTAAGAAAAAAAAGGAAAAGTCACAATATTTAAATAGTAGATATTATAAGACGATTTTAATATATTATTGTATATTAAATATTCATAAACATCCACTTTACAATTAGCATTTTCTAATTCTGTTTCGATATGGTGCAGAGAAAATGTGTATCGTATCGCCTTTTATGGAGGTGGACACGGGTTCAAGGATTAAGTTAAGGCTAAGTTGTGAATTTTTATAAAGACTAGCTCTGCTAAGATCCAACTACATAATTATTTATTGACTTATCTACATTATTTCGCATTGAGTGGCGGAATTAAATGCCGCGCTTTGTCTTGTTATCAGAGCGAGGAAATCAAAATAATACATTTCCCCGAGTACAGATCGAACTTACAACGAAATGTCATAAACTTTAACACTGTTATTTTAGAAAAATAGGTCCCGCCTCGTTCGCATTATTTGACGTTCAAAAAATGAAGCATGTAACTTCATATTTTAAACAAAATTATTTGAATTGAATAAAAGATGAATAAAATTTCGCACAAAATAAAACACAGTTTACAAAATAAAATAAAAAGTCGGTTTTGTACAAAATGTGCTCGGAGCTATAAATTTTATAAGCCTAAACTCGAATGGTTTACTAGCGTTCTCGGAAGAGTCCCACTGTTCATATCCTGTCTCCATCATCAGACCAGCTCGATCATACTATATTATTGTATTGTTACCTAAGCTACGTTACGTATAAATGGCAAGTTTCGTAACTGGTAAACAATACAATGCGCAGCGTTGACTTGCGCCACTCAATAGGCAATGCCTGGAAATTCTTTCGTTTCTGTAGAAAGTTACGAAATACTCTCTCAGTGCACCTCTTCCTCCTCGACACTCCCCAAGCAAACTGCATACATCCCTAATTTCAGCGTTCCACGCCGCTTAGTCATCAGTCCGTTGTCTGTCTGTCAATCAGAAACGGAAGAGTTTCATATATGAAAGATATCGATTTATAAACACTATAATGCTGATTAATACGAACTAGAGACCTTGGCATATTAGGCAATATAATATTTTTTTGGCGAAAACTATATGTTAGCTTAATCGCATGTAGACATAGATTAAATACTGCACATTATATACTATATTACACTATCATGTCGCAGTGGGTCGGACTGTAAACACGATGATTGAGGGTCCGATTCCCAATGTTATTTTCATTTTCTATTCTGGCACGACAAAGCGCAGTGCTGAGTTCTGTCATTTGGCTCGCAATGTCTCGAAATGTGGGCGGTGTGTGAGGAACGGAGTGCAGGATACGGAGTGAATTTAAAAACAACACGTCTTTAAACAGATAACAAATTCAAATCCGGCTTGTACAATACAGTAGCCTATTCTAAAGTAAATTTTCTATATAGCATAATTAGTATTGCCTTTAAAATTTTGTTCCGGTATTTAAATTAACGCGCTACCGTGCAACAAAAAGCGTTCAAACAAAAAACCGTTACTAACGAGCATGTATGGGATTCACGCGTCAGTTTAGAAATCAGTTTGGAAAAATAAAAACAGCTTCACGCTTTTTCCTGCAAACCAGTGTAAGTCACTTCGACCCCTACGCAGACATTACGTGTTGAGGGGCGGAACTCAACGCCACAGATTATCTACCAGAGTAGGGAAATGAAAATATCCCCCGAGTAGAAATCGAACCTACTGGTCTTGGTCCACTGGCTGATTCAAGATTTAATAATTTGATATATTTTATATTCATTGACACGCGGCGTTAAGTTGCGACGTTCATGGCCAGTGGCTCAGTGGCGTAACTTAATACTAGGTTTTCTTTGCCTACCCTGATATATTTGAGATGCAACATAATGGTAAAAAAAAAGGAATAGTAAAAATGTATTTTTTAATATTTAATTTTATTTATACAAAACCCAACAAATAAAAAGAAAATCTCGTTCTTAACAACGTTTAAAAGCAAGCGGATCTTGAACACAAAAGAATTGAATCAGTCATACAAAGATTAACCAAATACATAAAATGCTCGTCCAATTTAATAGCGTATACAATTTAAAGGTTACTTACTTCGTTATACATATATTTTATATTTAGTTTTACACTGTATTCCGCAGCACCCCATAGCAGGGAGAGCAGAGGGTTAAGAGACTCCCGTTCCCCACAGTGAGAATTCAGAAGGCATTGCGTGTTAAGTGGCGGAACTCAACGCCGTGTTTAGATTTTACCTCGTTACTAGAGCAAAGATATGAACATATTCAATATTTCATATCCTGGAATGGGAACTGAACCCATAACGCGTCGCGTCGTTATCGCGTTTATAGTTGTACGCTTGTGTGCCACGAGGGGCCTCAACTACTTAGTAATATATATTTTTTATTTTTAACTTTATACTTTTTCCTAGTGGAATGCAGCGCTAAACGCTACGGTCTCTGCATTCTTCTTTGGCTTCAACTTCGTCCAGTATCATCGATATTGTGCCCTGGAAGGTCAACCGAACTCTTCCCGACCACTTACCACTTGCTCTTGTCCAAACCAGCTGAGTACGTTCTTCTTCATTCTCACCGTGACATCCTCGCTGGTATCTGCATTCAGCTATCATTGTGAATTAGAACAGTTAAACTAGCTCCGCATATTGAAACTGTCGAAGTTTATATTTTAAATTAGTATTACAAAACTGAACAGTTTATTTGGTTGAACGTTCTCATATCGAGAACAATTATTTATTTAGAAAACGTATACAAATTTGAACGTAGCGGGACACGATCCCGCGCCTCCTGGAAACCGTCCATCCGTTCATAAATATTCTTTTTCACCTGTGATCACAGTTACCTCGAGTACTTAGTATGTCATGTGTCACTTACAACTTTTAGTTATTTGAATATGATCACGCGAGCGAAGCCGCAGTTAAAAGTTATATATAATATAAATTTAAGGTTATTTCAAACATTTAATAGTCAAACGCCTTTTAGATCACGTCACTGACATATTTCAGATTAAAAGGGCAAAATTTCAATGTAATAACTGTATTTACGAAACTCTTGAACTAATTATATAAATACTACAATCAGAGACGTAACTTATCGTTTAATCAGCATAAAACCCTGAAAATATTGAATATTTGACGAGAGATGAAACACAGTGGGTTCGATCCCACTTGGGGATATGTTTATATTTAAATTATTTTCATTTTCAAGCTCTAATAACAAGACTAATGTAGGCGTTAAGTTCCGCTATACATCAGGTAATGTCTCGCCAATTAAGGTGAGGATGGATTGTTTGAACACTAGGTTCCTCTCTCAACCCTCTGCCTATCCTCCTATATTTGATTTAAACCATAAAAGTAAAAAAAAAACACATATACATACAAAATGTCAAACTAAGATGACATCAGTCTGTATGTAAATTAAGTGACTGATTGTAATTATGATAATTATTTTAATAATGCAAAACGATAACACTTGTAACCAGCCTTGAGGCCATCGTGACGCAGAGGGACAGTGTCTAAAATTCTTATTAGGATAAAGTTCATTTTCGTTCCCATTAATACTCTTCCGTTACCCACTTTCCGCTGAATTCTGGAGGCATTCCGTATTGAGCAGGGGAAATAACTGACTTATTTTCGGAGCAGTCTTGGCGTAGCGGCGCAGCGTCTGACTAACGTAAACGTGACAGTTGTGGTTCGATTCTCACTTCAGGCAATAAATTATTGTCCTTTTCTCAGTCTGGTTACAGGACAAAGAAACCGATTTTTTCAATTCTCATAATTTTTAAGATTTTCCCGTTCAAACAAACAAACACTCTGTAACATGAGTATAGATTTTAGTTTAATTTTTTGTGCTGAAGAGACAAAACACCTGAATATTTATTATTCTTTTTAGCTTGATACCTCCATGCAATATCGAGATAAATGGACCTAATAGAGAACAAAGTGATCCTATAAGGATACCGTTTTTACCTTTTGTGGTACGGAACCCTGAAATTACTCAAAACATCTCCAGAATAAACCAAAATAATTTTGTTTATTAGAAAATGTTTTCCGGTACAATTAAATTTATATTACATAGAATTTTGCGAACATTTTGAGACAAGGACGTTATATTCAATTGATGTATTGATGAATCATATAGAACAATTACGTAATACAAGTTTGTGTTTTATTATTTTGGCTTTAGTTGGCCGTGGTTTTTGGAATTCGATTCTCAGTGGAGGGAATTTTCATAGTTAAATATATAGTAACCCCTAACAGTATGGTATGTAATCTGTAACAGAGTCGAATATATATATTGAACTTTTCTTTGAATTATTTAATTTATTTAATCCCCGACAACCCAAAAAAGCGATGGCTAGATGTCGTGATGCAGGAGAGTCAATGGACTCACCACCGAGGATGTTTGAGACCGTAGTAAGTAGATTAACTACTGACTCTGACAACAAAGGCCACTAACACCATTTTGTGTCTGCAAATTTAACTCATGAAAACATTTATATAACTATTTGTTCTCTAATGTCAATTAAAACTTTTGTATAAGATGGCAGGATAGAACGCTGTATTATATTTTTATATACAATGTGTTTCTCTTTTTCTTTCACTCTACATCCCGCATATAGCTGAGTAGGTCCCTGATAAAAATTACGTGTTAAGACACTCTGTTCTCCGCTTTAAAGACTTGACGTATTGAGTGTCGGAATTCAAGTCGCATGGCTTGGGTGAAAAAATACCTTTGTCTTTCTAAAGCGATAACACTATATTTCACCCAAGATGAAATATTGATGTTGACCACCGTGGGCTTATCTACAGAAAAAAAATTAAATAAAAACTTTTTTTTTAAGCAAAATTTTTATTGTTAAAAATTACTAACTAAACTAAGGTGTACACCAAAGGTGGTTTACTGGAGTGGTTGTGAACCCCCTCACGCCATTCCTACACCCATAAAAATATGACTGAAAAAAAAAAATATATAAAACCAACAAAAATAATCATTAATACATATATTAGATTAAAACGAAGACAATATAAATATTTGACCTGTATGTCGTGACTTGGATTTAGGGTTCCGCAGTCCGCGAGTGAAAGTGTTTGTCACTCACTATTATAGAACTTGGACTGCAATAATCTATATATAAATATATAAAACTGTTACTGTTCGACTGACAACGTACAGACTAAGCCTGTTTAGGCTTAGAATATCCAGTTTGATTAATAAAAAATAGATTGTTTATAAAATAGATTTGTTAATATCGAAGCTTACATCGGTGGGAAAGAATTTTGTTTTTTTACAGTGTCTAATATTTCTATAATCCCGCTTATAGCGGGGTATACAGAAAGATTGTAGTGTTAAGACACCCTGTCTCCCTCTTTCGAGTCGTTGCGTGTACTTTTGGGGGAAATTAAAATACTAGTACCAGAGTCGAGGAAATGGAAATCGAATCGAATCTACGGACGGTGTGCCGCTGAGTCACTGCGTGCACAGTGAGCTTTGTTTTTTTAAATTACTTTTATTAGAAGTATGTGGTTCTATGACGTCAATTTGTCCATCCATCGGGCTAGATTGTATGTTATAAAACATCACAAAACCCTTTGGTTCATAATTCCAATTCACTCTTGGCTGTGTTTAATAAAAAAACAAATTCAAATATTCATAATTTAAGGTCAGGGCTAAGTATCCTTATTATACAATGTACCTTTCACGTTATAACAATATTGCAACAAAATAAAAGCAAATATTGTTCATTTTTATTATATTATTGTGTCTGACTGTAAACATGACGATTGTGGGTTCGATTCTCACCAGGAGGAGTTATTTATTTTTATCTTCCCGCTCCGATAACAAGACAGCATGGTATTGAGGTTTTTTCTGCCTGTCTTGCTATACATGGAATACAACGTGACGCTACCATAAATTATCATTTTTATTTTATTTTTAAACATCGCCCACATAGCAGGATAGTCAGAAGAACTTAGTGTTAAGACACTCCGTTCCCCACTTTTTTCCTTTTGTCTTAGAGAAATTGTGTTTTTAGATATCGAATGTAATGCCGTGCTTTTTCTGTTGTTAAAAATTAAAAAAATAATTGTTAAATGTTGTTCATATACATAAAATGTATATTATATTATATGCAAACTAGAACATAAACGGTGGTGATTGTGATTAATTTCTAAATTTCTTAAATTACAATTTTTTCGAAATGATTCACTTAAATTTCAATTTATTTTAAAACAGAAATTAACGCTTTTAAATATGGTGAAATGATATAGATCTTTCTGTTTGAGTTTAATCATGATTCGGCTTTAAATTCCGCAACTCAAAAAGGAATAACAGTAGCAGGGTAGGTAGAGTCAACTTAATGTTAAGACACTCAGTTCTCTATTTTCCACCCGATTTTCGAGATATTCAAAGCGAAGATAGAAAATCAATCACTCGAGAGTGAATTTTTAATTATACATAAACGTAACCCAACGCTGCATATATATTAACATAACATAAGACCAAAAATATTTGAAAGTGGCTACAAAATTTGTGATGAAAACAAAGTAAGCGTAATATGGTAATTCCGGATGAAATACGTGAATCATATCACCCTGTATACGTAATGTTTGACATTGAAAGTCATTTGTTTTGTATGGTTTCTTTAAATTTTATTTCATAATGTTCTATATTTTAGTAGGTATATTAGTAATTTAGGTTAATCGGTGGTTACGCATTCGATTCCTGGTGGAGAGAACGTTAAGTATTTTAACCTTCTTTTAATATTATCACAGAGAATATTGTGTTGCTGATATGACCGTTGTAGCGAAGTGGCACATCGTCTGACTATTTACGCGACAGTTGTGGATTCGATTCCGTCTCTGAGGAATAAATTATTTTCATTTTGCCCGGTCTAGTATAGTGCGCGAAGCGGTGAAAATAATAAACTGCGAATATTACGATCTTGTGAAAATTAAACTTTGGGTAGGAAACGGAGCTACTTGTTTAACATCAGGTTCCCTCAACTTATTCTGCTATAGGCAGGATAAGGCCTCTAACTTTATAAAGAAAGATTGTAGTTATTTTTTGTTTATATTTCTAGATAAAATATATAAGTTTCCCAACGGCGCCATTATGGCAACAAAATCGATTTTGCAATCAAAATATCGATTATTAACATAATCGTTTGCAATTATTAATATTTGCATTAAGTGACTAATTTTCAAGGTGATTGATGATTCAGAGACTGTAAAAGTTAATCGAGATGCCAATATTTTTGTTTTAATATAATATCTTCTTAGAATGCGGGAATTAATCACTAGTAATGAGGTACAATTGTAACCAACATTTTTGTTGTTTTTCAGTATTTGTCAATTTAGAACATTTAATAATTCCCTCCCCATGAGGAGGAGAGTAGACGAAGCAAGATAGATATGCAGATATCGTAGCTCTTCGTTCTCCCTGGCTACCATTGTACGAATAGACCGCTAAGCAAAGAACAACATCATAATATTGTAGTGAACGTGTATCTCCAACATATAGCTGAGTAGCCAGAAACAGCACAAGGAAATAATTGAATATATAAATATTAGCAAATATCTCTCTCACTTGGTGCAACAATGACGTCATTGCACTTTATAGCAGGAGACACTTCCAAAAGTTTATATATGTATATACTTTATACACATATATAAACTTTTGGAAGCGTCTCCTGCTATATTGTCAAATGTGCAAATAATACGTGTTATTCAACACGCAATGCTTTCAGAGTACGGCGGAAAGTCGGAAACGGAATTGTCTTATTGGGAACGGAGTTCCTTAACACTAAGTTTCCAGGTTCCCTCTGTCTACCCTGCTATGTTTAGGATACAGCGTGAAGCTAAAAAATATAAATATAATCATTCTACTGATCAGAAATCGAACCCGCGACCAACGCATAATAAGATGATGTATCACTACGAAACAATGGCGTCACTTTAAAATTATTTCGAGACATTGTTTTGAATATCCTATGATTAGTTTCAAATGTATGTTAATTATTTTATAACTGTCAATTAAGTTGTGTTCCTCATTCATTTGCAAAAAATAAGCTTAGATATAATAAAGATTATAATATTAATTTTACAATATACTAGTCGTCGCCCGCAACTTTTGCTTTCGGAGACTATAAGACAAAATGGAAATTCGAGAATGGGAAAGAGGGGCTTTCCCATTCTCGAAGTACTAACGAGCTCTCCATTTTTAGTACTCCCCTATACTCCCTAACCTGCCTACATGCCAAGTTTCAACTTTCTAAGTCCAGTAGTTTCGTCGGTGTGTTGTCTGTTAGTCACTCGACAATGGAAGAGTTTTATCATTTTTTTAGTTTTACGCCAAGCAGAAAAAAATTGTAAAGAAAATGTGCTCTATATTAAGACACTTACTCCTCACTTTCCACTGAATTCTCGAAGCAATAGCGGAAGTCAACACCGCGCTTATTACTCGTTACCAGACCGGGGAAATGAAAATATTGAGCATTTCGTACGATTCGCACAAATAGTTACCGAGATTAGCGCGCTTAAACAAACACACACTTCAACTTACAACAATCGAATAGATATAAGTTAGATGTTACCTGAATACCGCTATAAATATAAAATGAACAAAATTAGTTCAAACTCGCTTCACAGGAAAATCGAACCGTAAACAATCGATAATTGGCAATAGTTTTGTTAAAAATCTATACAATTACAATGGTATGTGAAAATTATGATTTTAAACAAATAAGTATATGATTGTTGCGTGCAATGGGACAGTGTTTGACTGTAAAACTACTTGTGGGTTCGATTGCCACTCTGGGGAATACTACTAGTTCGTTCTCTATTAGGACACTTCCGTTCCCCTATTTCCTCCGTCGAATAGAGCAGTATTTGATTGAGTTAAGTAATAAAAAGAAATATATTACGAAATATATTTGCAACATACCGCACACACGCGGGCCGCAGAGACGGTAGGCTGAGTATATATGTATATATATATATATATGTTAAGGCACTTTGTTCCCCACTTTTAACCGAATTATTAAAGCATTGTGTATTACCACTAAGTGGTAAGCGATCCCACAAACTCCACGTGTACAGGCACATGCTAGTGCCACGACGGCCTCTAACTTATTCAGACATTTAAATTTAGTTTAAAAAAAATTATTTATGTCACTATATGATCGATAGTTGTACAAATATTTGCCCTTTCCTTTATTGAACCGGTGACCTCTGCAGCACTGTGCCATAACCGTCACTAGTAGTGATGTAACTCAAAAGAATAATTGTAGCATTGTATTTTGAAGGTTACTAAAGTCTTAGTAAAGTTCAAGTAAACAATATTTGTACGTAAGTCAGGGATAGTGTTGTTTCATGATTTTTTAATATGCTATTTAGCCTTATTTTTCTTAGCTTAATTCTGTATTTTGCATACAGCAAGGTAAACAGAAAGAAATCTGTTCCCGTTAAGACACTTGCATCCCTCGCTTTCCGCCGATCCCAGCAAGCATGGCGTGTTGAGTTGCAGAACTCTCTTTCAGTAGTTTCTTATGGAGCCCTATAACTTACTGCCAAGGGCAAAATAAAATTATACATAGCGATCGCATTCATAGATAATAGGTACGTTTATCTAGTTGCGTGCAAAGTTACGTTTTTTAGAAGAAAAATCTATGTTTATTATTTTTAGTTTCACGTTAAATCCCGAATAACGAATAGGCTGATGGAACTTAAAAGTATTAAATTCCGTTTCCAATCTTTGCCCAACTTTTGGGGACATTCCGTGTTGTTTGGTTGAACTGAACGACGAACTTTGTCTTGTTACCAGAGCGAGGAAACGAAAATAATTCATTCATCTGACTGGGAACAGATTAGTAAGTAGTGCTAGTATCCAAATAGCGTAGTTGTTGTTAGCACAAACTCGATATATTTACTAGGCAGGTAGGCAGTCCAAGATTCCATGAGCCGTCTTTCAATTCCATCATCAGATCAGCTCGATGGTACCATAATATTGTATTGTCATCTACTCTACATATAATACTACTCTACATACTTAGGGCACATATGTGTTACTGTAAATGCAACTGGTTGTGGTTTCGATCCCCACTCGAGGAAATTAAATATTTATTAAAATGTATATTTTCATTTCTAGATTCTGGTGTCGAGGCAAAGCACGGCGGAAAAGCAACGGGGAAAGAAGAATGTGAGACTTAACACCAGGTTCCCTCTGTCTACCCTGCTGTGTGCGGGATACAGCGTGAAGTTGATAAAAAAAAAATACTTAGTTACAGCTAATAAAAGAGGCCACAAAAAGCGGCCCTTCCACAATCAATTTGAGAAGCCCTATATTAAAACACAAAACACAAAATGTCAAATGATAGTTAAAGAAGAATATATGCGAATATTTTTTTCTTAAAATCGGATCAATTTATTATATTAATTTAATATTACTTCGTGAGACGGATTTCCCTGTTATTGTACATTATGTATATACCTATAAAAATTAATCCACGATAGTTCAACAGATTTTTTTCAGCTTCACGCTGTATCCCGCACATCGCAAGGCAGACAGGGGGAACCTTGGAACCTAGTATTAAAACACTTCCCCACGATTTATCCTATTATCACTGTGAGGAAATGATAATATTTAATAATTCGTTTTAGGAAATCGAACCCATAACTGACGCTTGTAGGTCTCTGTTTAAGTAAGCAGTATCAATTATAACCAAATATTTTCATTTCATTTATTCATTCCCTTAAGTCAGAATCGAATCCACAACCTGCGCGTTTACGGTCACATCCTGTGTTATTACGCAACGACGGTCTGTTAATCATGTTACTTATCATAACTACATATTTTAATAGAAAATGAACCCGCAACTTCCTCGGTACTTAACAAGATTGACACATATTATATAATTACAATAATTTTCATTTCCAGAAGCAAAACAAAGCCATCGATGGGTTGCGACACCCATTGTTTATGGGTCACACAGTTAACACAATTAGTTCATAATTAACCAATCATGTTTACAAAGAAATTAATTATTTCTTACGAACGCGACGCGTCAGCATCTTGAGTGACCGGATAGAAGGTCTGTTTTCATTTTTTTTATAGTTTCCCGCATATACCAAGGTAGGGGACAATTCATGTAAAGACACTTAGATTTCCCAAGCACTGTGATGTTTACGAAATATTGCGTGTTGAGAGGCGGAACTCAACGCTGCGTTTTATTTTTTTTAACTGGAACGAAGAGTTGAAAATTATAAATTCCACCGACTGAGAATCGTATCCACAACCATCAGACACCGACATCACTTACGACTTAATACTAAACTTTAAAAGTTTAGTATTAAGTTTAAGTTTTTTACTATTATTATTATGATTGACTCTCTCCAGTATGAAAGTGATGATGTATATAAATTAAATGATCGGGACAGACACATCCTGCTTTTCACGAATTTTTCCACGTAATGTGATTTTTTCTCTGTTACTATAAATATTTAATTAGTTACTAACTGTTTCATAGAGAAATTCTTAAGTATATTCGTAATATACGTAAGTTAGATATAATTAACCTGAAGACTTCTGTCTGTAGTAGATAAACAAAAAAAACGTTTAAGTATAGTGACGTTTTTCCTTTTGGCGAAAAAATCCCGCTTCTCTACTTAAAATGCTTAAAAATCCCGGTTCTCAGTGAGATAAAATCTAGCGTCTTTGAATACCAATATCTCATAATTATCTTTTTAAATAAACTATCGTGGAACCACAACCGGTTCATGTATAGAAACTATTTCGTCATTCAACAATTAGAAAAAAAGATGCAACAAAACGAAAGCATAACCTTCACCGGATATCGAACCGACGACCTCTGTTACATATTTGCATATGACACGAAGAATTTGACACTTTAAATTAAATTATATACATTATAATGTTAATACGAGTTTTACAATAGACGATGCGCCCACGCACTAGACGAGGCTAGGGTACAAGGTTGTATGGGATTTCTCATAACAAAATATTTATAAGTGGGACAGTGTCTTAGTGTGCCCGTGATGGTTGTGGGTTCGATTCCTATGTGAAGGAATGGACTATTATTATTTCTCCCCTCTGACAAGACAAAGTTCAATTCGTAAGCGGAGATTAAAGTTTCTTAACCTTAGATTTGTATTCTTTTTACTCTTCATACTGGACCTCAAAAACAAAATGGGGGAGCCACACTATTCCTATTCCTATATTAAAAAAAGAAATAAGTTCACTAGAGTTAACAGTCGGGACCATTTGTTTAAGCTTTGAAGTACTCCTTATGTAAATTCAACTGGTTAGAAAAGAAATCCCGACTTTTAATCCTAATGATTATTGGGCTGGTTGTTTTATTTAGTTTTTTTAAAAATATTTTTTTATTTAAGACTTTTTTGTTGAACACAACAAAAAATTTACGCCAAATAATAATTAACTATGTTATTATGATTGTTAATTGGGGTAAATTTTTATTGTACTACTTTTAGACTGAGTGCACACAAGCGTGAGACTGTAAACGGTTCGATTTCAACTAGAGAATATGAAATATTCCCATTCCTCGCTCAGGTAACGAGGCAAAGCAAGGCGTTGAGGTCCGCCACTGAACACAAATCGTCTCCAGAATTCAGAGAAAAGAGGGGAACCCAAGTGGCTTAACGCTAACGCAGTATCTTAATATTTTAACACTAAGTTTCCAGGTTCCCTCTGCCAACCTTGCCATGTGCGCGATCCAGCGGGAAGCTAAAAAACTAGCTTATTTCCATTTCCAAAGCTTGTTCTTTTATACGAGCTGATATTCTGTGAGTAAGAATACAAGAACACGATCTTATATTAAGTTTTTGCAAAGACTAAAGAAAACATCTCTATTTAACCTATTGTATTAAAAAAATATATTTTTGTGTCTAATTACCACTATTTAACCTTATTGTATTGGAAAAGAAATGTTAAAAGGTGTTTTGCGTAATTTTCTAAACAAGCATTATATTTGAGTAGAATTACAATGAGGCTATATACTGTCTTAGAAGCATTCTTTTTATTTATTTATTTTATTTGTGAAAAATGTTGTTTTAAATTTATCACAGGTTTTATATAGAAACTTAGTGTCGCATCACTCCATTCACCACTTATTGCCTTTTGTTTGTTTTTCAAGCTCTCCACACTCCGTAGCCCGCTTCCCATCCAATTTTCAAGACAGTGCGTGCGTACTTCGTGCTCTTCTTATAAGAGTGAGATAATGAAAACAGTTCATTCCCCCGATTGAGAATCAAACCCACAATCCGAATTTAAAGATTCTTTCAAGAGGAATTCGGACTCACAACCGTCCCAATAACCGTATGAACCTTTCAAACAAATTTTTTTTTCCATCTCGAGTAATCAAGCGTAAGTAAGGTAGCCGATTATGACGAGGACTTTCGTAACACAATTATGAAACAATGTCGCTGATTCATTTCAAGACAAACAATTTAAATATATATTTAAAATTACTTTAAGCCGATTAAAGGAAGTATGGATAAGAGTTGCATAATATTACAATAGCCGCGAGTTCGATTTGGATATTCTTTTCTTATATTGCATCTTGCAGGGTAGGCAGAGCGATAGTGTGGTTGAGGCCCCGTTCCCTACCCCTATATCTTAAAAAGCCGGACGTTGTGGCATGATAACAGATTATGAAATCTATACTAATATGATAAAGCGGAAGAGGTTGCTTGTTTAAACGCTAAGATCTTAGGATCGGAGTAGGCAAAGACAACCTGGAAACCTAGTGTTAAATTCACTTCCTTCCCATTAAGACATTTCCATTCAGCACTTACCAATGAATTCTGGAGGTGCTGTGTATTGAGTGGCGGAACTCAGCGGCACACTGCCTCATTACCAGAGCGAGGAAATGGAAATATCAAATATTTAATTTCCTCGAGTAGTAATCGAACCCACAACCTGTCACATTTACAATCGCACGGCCTCAACTATTAAATATAGGTACTAATCAAAGTCACATAAAATACCTAGTACAAGTAACATTATATATTACTATAAATTAAATAGCAAAGACATTTTCCTCATTCCTCCATACATCCGGTAATATTCACGGATCTTAATTTTATTAATTTATTAGGTTTTTAACATTCTCCAGATGTTATTCTAACTTAGGATATATAAAAGAAAAATATCTTAGAAAACGTATAATACCTATTTTCAACGCCCTTCTTGAAAACCGTCGAAGCGCTCTGACCACTGCTTAGTGGTACGTTCTTTTCGAGCTGTGTTGAAGTTATTAACATGAAATGAAAGAAAGAAAAATCTACATAGCGGGATAGGCAGAGGGAACTTAGTGTTAAGGCACTCCGCACGCACCGTTCGATTTAAAAAATGTTTTGTATGTTGATGATGAAATTTAACACCGAAATGTTTCTAGCAGAGCGGTGAAATTAAAATAATTTTAATATTATGATCAGTTTCGAGGTGCCGTAGCGTCGAGGCGCAGTGTTACAGTGTCTGATTATAAACGGATCGGTTATTAGTTCGATTTCTTCTCGAATGTGCATTTAATTTATGCAAATTTATTCTATATATTGCTTTGTTGTTTTGCTTTGCTTTGTTGACTAAACTTTTTCCTTCAGATTAGCCTATACGGATGCTATAACGCGTATAACCTTAAATGAATTTCTCAAAATTACCCGCATCTTAAAAGAACTGGACAATGCCATGGTCATTGTTTATATGATTCATGATGGCATCAGCTACGAAAGAAATAATATTTTAGTTTCTCGTGTGAATTCGATACCCATTTGGGGTGCAGTTTGACGTCTCTTCCCACTTACAAGAGTAGGCAGAGATAGTCTAGTATTAAGAAACTCTGTTCCCCAGATTGAGCACAATTTTTGAGACATTGCTTTATTTTCGAGCGATCAAAATGGAATTTAATTGTTGCTCCGAGTGGGAATCGAACTCACAAACATTGCGTTGCCTACTGTGCCACGACATCCCATTAAGCGTTAAATAATATCTCTGAGTGAATAAATAGGACAACAAATGCATGACTAATACTTTAAAATATAATATCAGTATTTCATTTTAACTGTTGCAAGGCCTTTCTTAGTGAAGGTTTTTTGTGACACATTGTTTTCGTCTCATACTTTTCACCTAAATATAATTTACTCAAGATTATCCTGATGAGGTCACTAGCTTTACCCGCAGGGCAAATAGATACAGGGAAGAGTTTTGTAGGATACTAAGACCCATATTTATAAATCACTCTTAACTCCAAGTTCGATGTTAATTTTTCATTCATAGATTATTAAATCGGCATCTCGAGATCGACTTCAGAGCTGAGGATTCATAAATACGCGCCTAAATATCAACTTTTTCTCAGGCATAGTGGGTTGAATCGAATGTATATAACCTCGCTGAATATACTATTCTAACAAAAATATATATGTGAAATGCGGTTCAAGTAAAATGTTTAGTAATGTAACATTCTCAACTTCACTGACAAAAGAATGTGATATCTATATGGGTGCCAAGTTCTGTGTTCACTCGGGTTAAAATTCAAGCTCTACATTTCACACGACGATTTTTTCGTAAAGATATTATTATTTTATTATATTTGCAAATTAGTGTACACCTCCAGCTATAGTATATATTAGGTTAATATTGGGTTTGGTGCCTGCGTGTAGAAATAGTGAATTTCAGTTCCAGAGTATCAAAACACTTCGTTCCCCACTTGCCACCCGAATTCAAGACATTGGTTGTTGACTGGCGAAGCTCCGCGACTTTGCATGTTAAATAACGGCACTCAACCTCGCTCTTTGTCTTAGGTAGGTAGGCATGTCTACATGAAAATCATTAACCGTCCCGAGTGAGAAACGAATCTAAAATCATCGCTTTTTTCACTCTTTTTTCACATCACTTTTAACGCTATGTTACCTAATGTTAAGACACTCTGTTCTCATTAAGGCATTTGCGTTCCCCACTCTCCACAGAATTCTAGAGGCATTCTGTGTTGAGTGGCGGAACTCAACGCCGCGCTTCACCTCGTTACTTGAGCGATTGAATGAAAATATTAAATATTTAATTCCCCCCGAGTGGGAATCGAACCCATAACCGTCGCTTATACAGGTGTACGCTTGTGTCCCTTCACCAGGATGGCCCCAAACCTTAGTCCTCTATTAGTAAATAAGACCCTAACACTGTATATAAATCTCTTCCACAATTGACAGAGCATTCATTATAAGGACTGTCGACCTTTTCAACGAATGCTACTCATCAAATACGTTAGTATAATAAATTTTATAATATACACAGACTTTGCGTGTTTTACACATCTTTCTATAGTAGGGTAGGCAAAGAGAAACTTTTTTGTAGCTTCACGCTGTATCCCGCACGTAGCAATCTAGGCAGAAGGAACCTAGGAAACTAAGGTGCACGGTGCTACGGTCTTAGCACCTTGACTTGAGACACTCTAAACCTCATTAAGACACTATTCTCACATTCATCCGAATTCAGAGGCAATGAGTGTTGAGTAGCTGAGCACAACGCCGCTTTGCCTCGTTACTAGAGGCGAGGAAATAAAAATATTAAATATTGTGTTTACAGTCGCACGCTTGCACCTCCGCACCACCATTCTTTTTTTAAAAAACAAAGAACATCTTTTTTTTCTTGCCTTTTTGATAAAAATGTAAAAGCAGAGGCGAAGGTTTTTTAAGGTTCCTTGACGAGTGTAGGGAAGTCCTGAGGGTGGTTCCCAAACAAATTTATGATTTACGAGAAAATATTGTAAGATGAGAAAAATATATATAGACAAAAACATATTTACATATATATAGACTATAGAAAAAAAATAATTGGTTGAACGATTTCATCTCAGAAACTCCTGGTTTAAATTGAAAAAAAAACATTTTATGTTAAAAATGATATAGGTACATCTTAATTACTAGATATGCTAACTGTAGGTATCTACGCTTAGAGTAATCTCGGGTACTAAGTACATAATCCATTTGGGGATGAAACCGCAGTATAAGATAGTATATCACAGCTACTAAATAAACATACATATATATGTATAAACCCATATTTATTGGTTGTTTTCAACATGGTAAGGTTCCGTTAGTGGACAGTAAGACGAATGTATTGACGTCGTCGATATATAATTAACTTAACTTTAGTGAGAATGTGTCTTTCATCAGTTATCAGCTGAGCTGCTTGACTGGGTCTTATAGTGCTGGTAACCGCCTATTAAAGAAGAGCTGATATAAATCAGTACGAACAGTAAATCGTAATTTTAGGTTCATGTCAAAAGTCTATTATGTCCTCAAAAGAAAAAAACAGCATTGTCTGTTAAGATAATTCACCTCAAGATTGCGTGGAGATATCAAGATGACACACCAAATCTAGAATCCTTTAGAGTACAGAAAAAATTAAGCATCTAAATCAACCTTATTAAAAGACATAATTTTTGCCGTATTTTGCATAAAATTCACGGCGTTTCCAGAACCTTCTTCCAGTTGACTTTCAATCATGAAATTGGCCCAGAATACCTGTTACCTGAATAAAGGAAACAGACTCGCACTTCACGGTTTTTTCTCCGTACAGTACAGTTGGAGTTGTAGCTCCAATTATTGTCATAGTCCAAGCAAATATTTATAAGTACACAGCTAACAGCTTTACGCTTTTTCCTCCATAGTAGGGAAGGCGTATTTAATACTGAGCTTAATTAGTAAAAATACAGGCTTTATTAGTATATACACACATACACGAGAGCTTACACACAAAGTACACAATGAATACACTACAAAAGGTTCCTACTGTGAAGACAGTTCTTTTCCCTACTTTGCGCCCAAGTTCCATGACTTCGCGTGTTGAGTAACGGAGCTCAACGATTAAGAAGAATATCCCTCAAAGAAGTCGAACTCACAACCATCATGTTTACAGTCAGACGATATACCAGTGGGCTGTGACGGCCTCACCAGCACGAAATCAATGAAACTAATCTAAAATACCAAATACTTTATAAAACAACATAGTTCAAAATGTATTTTATTATAGTAGTAGTTCCACATAAAAAATGAAAGAATCCACCTATCTCGAATCATCATTATGGAATCGAACCCGGATCCTATCACGCGTAGGCAGAGGCGCCGCATTCTTAGTCAAGGACAGTTCAGCACTGTTACCTAAGGCATTTTAAGCTATCTATATTTGGATATTTTGCACTTACGAGTATATACTTAGTTGATGCCAGCCGTGGCGCAGAGCTACAAGCGTACGACTGTTAGCACTAAAAGTTTTGGATTCAATTCCCACTCGATGAAATACTTCATTATTTAAGATTTTCATTTCTTTACTCTGGTAACGAGGCAAAACGCAGCGTTGAGTTCCTTCACTCAACGCTGAAACAACATACTCGGGAACGAAGGTGTCTTTATAAAAATATCCCTTATCCCGCGTTTAGTACAGGAAATCTAGTGCTAAGACACACTGTTCCCCAAATTTTGAGACATTGCATATTGAGTGGCGGAATTCAACACCGCGTTTTATCTACCGGGTGGTAAAATAAAATATATTATATATATATATA
>DWAE01000135.1:0-20960 GCA_018237945.1 Heliconius sapho
GAAAATGGAGAATGGAGACGAACTTAATGCTAAGTTTTTTCTTTTTGCCCTCCAGTTCGTGGGACACAGCGTGAAGCTGAAAAAAAAACCATCAAAACTTTGAACGTAGCAGATATAAATAAATAAAATAAGGTTTATAATATGTACTTAACATGACAAGTAAAAAAACAAATTAATTCGTGCTATTGTAGTGCATGGCTTGAATTAGTTAATAATGAAAGGAACTTGAGCGATATTTATTTGTTTTATGAATGAGTATCTATTTCTCAATATGTCGGGTTTATCGATATAATGATTCATGTGTCATTTTATATGTCCGGTTAGTAGGAAAATAAATATTAGATTTTATATGACTTTTTTTTAAGAAAATCGCTTAATAATAAAGAAATAAATAATAAAGAAATTAAAGAAAAAAAATATTTTGAGCGCTTCAAATTTGACAATTATATGTTGAGTCGGAGTATGAATGCATTAAATAATTGATCTTTTATGTTTAAAATTAATTGAAAAGCTACAGAATTTTCTTTATAAATGTTGAACATAACGTATTCCAAATTTAAAAATGTAAGTTTACTATGCAGGTTTTATTAATAGAATTTCTATTGTTAGTTATAAGAAGTATAATTTTAATAACAATTAATATTATCGGTTAAGGTCGACTTACAAAATTATATCGTTGCTTATTTCTATCGTGACATGAACAGCGCTAGCCCTAACATTATATAGACCAGTGGTTCCCAACCAGTGGTCCGCGGACCACCAGTGGTCGGCAGAAGCCAAGTATGTTCCGCGAGAAATTTTAATTTTATGGCGGGATGGTGAGGCGAGTTCCTGTTTGATTATCAGTTTATTTTTTATTATACCTACATGCATAATGGTCCCTGCTACCAAGAATGATATACAAGTGGTCCTTGATCAAGAAAAGGTTGGGAACCCCTGATATAAGCCATCGAACTGGTACATTATAACATAGTATTTTTATTGTAAAAATATACAATATTATTCGTACGTAAATTTAGAGCCCGACATAACACTGCACCTTTGTAAAAATTTTGTTTTTATTTTCACACTATATTCCCCATATAGGACGGTAGGTATAAAGAACGTAACGATATAACACTACGTTTCGAGATATTGCGCGTTGATCAGCAGAACTCAACGCTGCGTTTCATCCCTTTACCATAGTAAAAATATAGAATTATTTCAATATTTACAACCGTCACCTGTAAGGTGAAAAGCAGTTCCTCTAGGCAACGACGCCCTGAAATAAATCAATATAAGGTACAATTGATAAGTTAAGATATTATAAGTTATAAAAATTGCCTTCTAATATTATTTACATAACGTCCTCAGACATTAAAATAGTAAAAGTTTTATTACAGCCTTTACATAAGTATGATAAATAAGCGTTCAATTTGTAATGCTTGTTTATAAAGAGCATCGGGTTATAAAGATAGAAATTGTCGTTGCATGTCCAAGTAATAAGAATTAATTGAAAGATATTAATATAAATAGTAGATAATTTTTTTTTTGCATTAATCTTATTTTTTATATGGAACACTGTGTTATTCATTTTCTGCTCATTCAAATTAATATAGATGTTTAACGTTGTACGTTGTCTTTTAATACGGAGGTCGCCGTGACGACGCACTAGTGTGCAACTGTAAACGTAACAATTGTGATTTCGATTTCGTCTTGGGGGAATGAAATATTCAACATTTTCATTTTCTACCTCTGGTTCGAGGCAAAGCGTGGCGTTGAGTTCCGCCACTCAACACCGCACCACTGTGATTCAAGAGAATTGGTATAATTAATACTACTTAAAATTAAATTATAAGTAGTCTCTGCAAGCTACGATTATTTCTTACTTTTTATTTTTTTCTTTTTAATTATAAAGTAAAAAATGTTTAACTTATGAGTTTTATCTATCTCAATATTTATCTTTATTTATATTTATACCTACATATTATCTTACACTATATTATAGTATAGGTATAGTTTCTACAATTTACTATTTACTCATTTATGAAATTATAGTATTAAAACGCAATGCCTATAATAACACTGGTTCCTTTAAACTACATAAGGTCTTATATCATTAGCTCATTAAAATCAAATCAAAAGCTAAGACCTATATATAAATACTATTAATACATTTATTATTATTTCTATTTATTAATATATCTGTAAATATTTCACCTCGAACTCGAAAAGCTACTAATACCTTATATTACACGTTACTTTTTGGGTTCTTATGTAATTTATTTGTTCCTCTTGAACTTGTAATTTTTTTGTCTTCGTTAATGTCGTACTTACAGTGTTGGGATTCACTACTCAGAACACATTATGTTGGTGCAAGGTATCTCTCTGCCTTCCCTGCTATATGGGTTACAAAAAAAATTGTTATAGAAAGAAAATATATATTTCTTTCGTCTAATTTCTTCTTATCTTTGTGGTGGAACCCAACACCACCCTTTTTCAGATGACTTACTCTAACACACTAACATTAAAATTTTACTATACAGCATTTAAACTATTATTTTTACCAAGTTCAGTGATTTCAGTTCAGTCATATTACTGAATAATTGTAAGGCCATCAACACAATAACATATCGATTGTATATATTGGTCTCACATTTTAGAAAATTGTTTTCGTTTAACCTGTGAAGTTAAACGAAGTGGGATGTTAGATGAGCAGGAGGAACTAAATGGAACATTTTTAATTTAGGTTTTATATGTTAACTATAAATATTTTATATATTTATTTATCTAGTGTATACTAGCTTTTAGCTAACTACGGCTATACATAAATATTTCTCCATAAATGAACTATAAAATACTAAATTATTTTTTTATTTAGTCCAGAAATTTCTGAGATTAGCACGTTCAATCAAACAAACTGTTCAGCTTTAATATATTGGTAAATAAATTACGGTAGAATATATTGCGGGTGTCGGCTTAGGTCTAAAACCAGACCTTAGTTGTTCTAGATTAGTATTTAACAAGCTGTCATACGTTCCGACCTTTGATTTCGAGCGGGATAAATATTCAGTACATTCACTTTTCGTTTGACCCTTTAGAAAACGGAAATGAAAAAAAAATGTTATTTTTAAGCCGTGTGTGTACGATATTATATCCAATAATATTATTTTTAAAATTTTACTATTCCTTATATTATTTATACACATAATAAAACTGTAAAATTTTTTTTTTGTTCATTTTGTTCTTCTTACTCTAATTCCAAACATCTTGTTCTTCTTACTCTAATAAATAATTAATATATTTATTTATTATATGTATGTATTTATAAATCTTCCACAGGTAAAAAACATATGCCTAGTAGTATACAGGATGAAAGCATCTGCGCTCCTTTTACGGTAGCAGCATATTTTGCTGGTCTGCCCTTTTTCATTCACAAAAAACATACTAGAACTATTTTACACTATTCGACATCGTCGCTTTTACCTACGACTCGATTTCGTGAATGAGATGTGTGCGGCGTTATCACTTTGATAGGTTTGTGTCTGTGTGCGTCATTCTTGACAAAAGGCGTCTTATTTTACAACGAAAATCTTATTAATTATTTTGTTTGAAAAAAAGAAAACACTTTTTTATTTTTGGAAAAATCTCTTTTGTTTTAATTGTATTAGGTTTTTATAGAGTAGTTAAAACTTGTGGTTTTATTTAAAGCTGTGATGACAAAAAAGTACTAAGCAGGACAGTTGCTAAATTTCGTTCACGATAATAAGTGAGGCCTGTCGAGGCGCAGTGGCCCAAAATGTGACGCGACTATGGAAACGCGACTAGTTGTAGGTTCGATCCCCACTCGTAGAAATTAATTATTAATTTAAATTTATATTTCCATTTTTTTACTCTGGAATTCGGTGGAAAGTGGAACCTAGTGTTAAGACACTGTGTCCCCCCAGTGTCTTAACACTAGGTTCCCTCTGTCTACCCTGCTGTCTGTGATACAGCGTAAGCATGTGAATAACAAGTATTTTTTACCAAACTATATTATTATATATCAAACTATAGAAGGTGATATAATCTAGAAACAAATAAATGTAATAAGATACCAATATTAACTTTGTTAATCTAATACTTAATGCGAAGACTATGATATCTACAAGTTGGGCCACTAATAATGTTTATTTTTCATTAAAAATATTTTAAAAAATCAATTAATTAAAATAATTTATTTATTAGTTTTGAAAATCTTTCTAGTATATCTATGTCATTGTAAACAGTAAAAAATACTATATTCTACTTAGTTTGTAAGTAAATAAATGAAAAGGGAATACAAGAAATAATTCACTAACTATAAGTTTTATTAACGTATTAATACAAAAAATTACTATTAAATAACTTACATTTATATGACTAAATTTAGTATAAAAATGCTATGGCACGCAAATGTGCATAAAATTGTTTGTGCGAGTGGCATATTCGCTAATTTTGTGGCCAACAGCAATTTTTCGCCCTGTTGAAACTGTTGATTCGGTACAATGAATTTAGCAAAGCGCCTTCATGTATGAAATTGGTATTTGGTACTTGTACAGAATAATATGTGTAATTTTAAATGGTTACTTTCTGTAAGTTAAGAAAAGGATTCGTAATTTTGAAGTTAGACATAATGTAGAATTAGATTTTCTTTCCTTATATTGTTTGTTTATAGATCGTAGTTTTACCTTTCTGTGTTGTCCTTTCTTGCATTTTTAGATTAGGTACAGATTAAAAAATTCAGTAGAATAGTTTATAAACAATCTGTTTGGAAGTCAGAAAATGCTCGCTATTGTTTACCGTCACTGAACCCAATAAACTTGCTTAAATATATTTATTATTTATTTTAAATTTTTATATTATTAAACTAAAATTAACAATAAATATTTATATTTATGTTTATAAAGGCCAGTCATGGCGCAGGGGCAAAAAGTGTGACTGACTGAACTGAAGACTGAAGTGTGAAATCGACTGGCGGTGGGTTCGATCCCCATTCCAGGAAATGAAATATTTATTTACATTTATATTTTCGTTTCTTTGCTTTGGTGTCAAGGCAAAACGTGGCGCTGAGTTCACCCAGTTGAGGTGCCACTCAACACGCATTGCCTCCAGATCTCGGCGGAAAGGGGGGAATGGAGTGTCTTAACACTAAGTTCCCCCTGCCTAACCTGCTGTGACGGGATACAGCGTGACGCTGATTTTATAAAGGCAAAATGACTATACTCATTCTAACATTCTTTTGCAATTTTTATCTCTGAATGCCTAAGTAACCCTTCCTAGTATTGTTTAGTGTACATAAAGCACTTTCTTTGTAAAAGTCCATTGTCTTTGGAGGTACACTTATAGATTTCATAAGAAGTCATTTTTTTTAAATTTGTGTACATTTTGTAATGATACAATCATTACAAAATGCACACAAAGTTAAATTCCAAGATAAAGATATTTATATCCTTTTTTTAATTCCAGATAAATATATTATAATGATATGTGTGTAGATCCGTGCTTGTAATTATTTCTTTAGTATTTTATATTTAAGATACAAATCGTTTCTAAAAGTCAATTAATATTGCAATTATTACGATCATATTTTTTTTCTTTACAGGTGGAAGGAGTATCACGAGTCAGCAGGCGACATCCTAGCCTTATTAAAAATTCTACAACTATAGAATCTGAAAATACTTCACCTTCACTTAGAACTAGAACTTCCAGAAGACGAGAAGAAACTACACCACGTGATATCTCAAGAACCAGAAGTAGAAGCAGATCTTCTGATGTCACGTCTTCTACTACAGAAACATTACAATTTCAATCTGAACGAAATGAACGATTCGATTCGAAAAGGCAAAATAGCCGAACACGTAACAGGCAAACAATTATTAACGAAGAAAATTTTGATACTACCATAAATAGAGATACTCAATCAAGAAGTAGATCTCGACAAGTTACGAGACGTGTTACATCGCAATCAACAACCACTTCAGCTCCTATGCCTATTTCCTCTCCTACTACAAGTAGAAAAGAATTTACGGAATCTGCTTTCAATGATATTTCTAAAATTGTTACTAAGGAAGTGGCTGACCCAAATAGTCAATTTAAAAGGAGAAGTTCTACTGAACGTGTAATTGAACCCACTACAACACGAACGCGGAATCGTATTAACACTCGGACAAATATTCGAACGCTAGATTTAGAAGTTTCAGGAACAGCCAACGCATTAACAACGGCTTTTAAAGAACCTACAACAGCTCAAATGAGTGACCTTAGAAATTCAAGAAAGTTAAGATATAAAACCAGACAGTCTGAAGTAGATTCGAATTTAACAGGCGAGGGCTTATCAGTGCCTAATGAAGTAAAATCTAGTCAAATCGAAGAAAATATTACTAGTCAAATCGGATCAAAATCGGTATTACCATCAACCACAGAGACAATTGTTAAACAAACAACTGAAAGACTATCTAAAACTAGTACTATAAAAACAACAAAAGTTGTAAAAAGACCAATCCCTCGAGGTAAAGTAAAAGCACCTATTCTCACGGCCAAGCCCAAAGTCTCAGATGAAGTTCATGAAGATGATAACTATCCTGAAACTTTCAAAGCTCTAATTCAAGCTAAAAATGCATCGGTGAGTAGAATAGGTTGAACCATGTACGTTTAATCATAAATATCACTCATATTAATATCACTGTATCATGTTCAAGTGACAAATAAAGTATGCACTTTAACAGAAATACTGTTTATTTCATAATAACTAACATTGTCCATATACTAACAAGACATATTTAACTAGATCACTCGTATAACTACAACAATCCTTTTTACAACTAGAGTGGTATGTATACCAAGATATTTGAACATAACGAATAAACATTTCAGACACAGGCGAGCTCTCCACCCAGCGAGAGTTTGTCAGTGAAAGCATCACAAAAAGTTTACAATACTTACAACACATCATCACAATCTATCCTCACGGCTCCTGACACTGAAAAGCAATTTCGGGTAATACTACATTAATTCATTATTTTGGTTAAATAAATTAATGAATAGTATTTTTATCTCATTAACGTAACACGAATCATTTGAATGGAACATTATGTAAAAATCTCGTACAACTCATTTAACTCTTATAAATTTACAAGTTCATATAAACATTTTACAAACATTTACAATTTAATTAATTAAAAATATGATAACCTTGATCGTTGATTAATTTTTGTTATATAACTAACTTTCAGCTTCGCAGCAAAATAAATTTAGGAGAGAATAAAAATGAGAGTAGAATTAATGATACTCAACAAGAGGAAACTACGCCAGCTCCTAAACAATTTAACCCCAAATCATCAGAGTATCGTTTACGTGGATCTTATACACCTAGAAGTAAAAAATCCAGCACTTTCTCTTCTTCAACTGATTCTTTAACTGCTTTTAGTCCAGTAACACAACGATCCTATAAGTTTAGTAGAAAACAGAAAATAGGTACAACTGAATCAATCAATGTAGATAATTCTGTAAAAAGTATACGAGTAGAAAATAGTAATAATAATAATAATTTATTTAAAAAACCTGTTATACGCTCTTCTTTATATACAAGAAGAAATCTTACAAGAAATTTTAGTGTAAATTCTGAAGGTCCTAAAAGGGTTGAAATAGACAGGAGTGATAAAAGCTTTACATTAAAACCAAAACCTATATTATCTAGAACATCTTATTACTCTAGAGTAAGAAGTAATTCAATAAACAAAACTTTGGGGACTAATTCAAGCGCTCAGAGCACTACAGAAGAAATATTAACAGTTGGAAAAAAAACGGAAGATACAGCAGAACTTCCACTTATTTATACAAATGCAAATAGTGCCACAACAGCGAAGAATAGCAACAAAGACAATGAATTTAAAAATGACAACCAAAATTTTGTAATCACTGTAAATAATAAAGAATCGGCAGAAAATGGTACACTTATTGATGTAGTTGATAAAATTGAAGAGAATAAACCACCACTAAATGTGATAAGTACCACCCAAAAGTACCACGCTACTTATAAGGACAACAGTAACGATATTTCATTACAAAATCGCGAAAAAGTTACTGCTGTTCCGTCGATTAGAAATATTCAAACAAGAAAATATGGAAGAAAAACATCAAGTCGCAAAGAAGATGTTTCAAGTGTAACAACTAAGTCTATTGTGAAAAGTTCAAGAAAATATGGCGATACCTTTTCAAAAACTACGGAGCCCTCATCAAATGGCGTAAGTGCATTTTTTTAGTACCACATATACATATTTTTTAATTAGTATTAATTAGTTGTACAAATGGACGTTGCTATGTTTTTGATTTAGTTGATATAAATAATATTTTCCAGATTATAGGTGAACCCGAAAAAGTAAAAAACAAGTTTAGCTCTAAATACAGATCATCATATCTTGACAAACCATTTTACAAACCTACTGTACCTACAATCACACCAACAACTGTAAGTAACACAACAAAAAACACGTTTAGCTTACCTAAAATTATTTTCAATGCGAAAATGAAATTAATGGAGTTAAACATAGTAAAAGAATATTTCAAAGATTTTATTCATTAAACAAAGTCATTAAACAAAGATCAAAACAAATGTTTTTTAATACTTCGAATTACAGTAAAATACAAAGCCCCTTTATGAAATTGGTCTTTATTATATTTATTTCCTCACATCGAATTTAAAACTACCATTTAATTATTATTATATATTTTTTACACATCATACTCACTTCTATTCTGTACATAATTTCATGCAAAGAAATATTATATTAACCAAATCATCATATTATGTATAATTAGTATCATTGCTTTAACATTTTAATAAACATTTTCATTACAAAAGGCGTGGCTGAAATTCTTCGTGACAGACCATCTTTTATCAAAGTCTGTAGAAGAGCCGAACTGGTTCGAAGATGAAGACTTTTCAGATGTTACAACTGAACAAACGTCAAGACAAAATGATTCATCGCCAACATGCATGCATGAAACAGCCTTTCCACCGGTTAATGACACTATTTAGAATTTTAGATTATAAACGATTTCACTATCATTTCATTTTCATAGTTTACATTAAATGTATATAAATACAATATATTTGTAATAATAAAAGTAAAAAATGTTAATATAATGAAATATTTAAATAATATTCACAATTGCATTTAAAATTAGTATAATTATAATTGATGTCAAGTATACTTATATCAAATTACGTGATATTGAATAGACAGATTTAGCTTTAACATATTAACAATGCAAGTGCTTCAATCAATATATATAAATAAATCTTATATATTAACAAATTAATTTTACACACTTATATACCAATAAATAAGGAGCACTTATTATATAAAAATGCATTGTATTTATTTTTAAGGCAATAATAATACATTAAATAGAGTTAATATTACAATTTGTTTTAATACTCACAGTTATGTAACCGTAGTTTTATTTCATATTTAAATATTTACTATTTTCTTATGATGTCCGAAAGTAATAAAGAGGCTTTGGTCTTTGCACGATTTCTGGGTATTTCTTATACTATCTCACATTTATCAATGCTCAACTTTGTTACTATTATCTGCTATAATTATGGGTGAGATCACTTCTTCTTTCAGGTAGAGGGAGAAGAAATACAATTAGGGCCAGACATGAACGCTATATCTATCACTAAATCACGAAGTCCATTAACTTCAGCTGACCTCAGACTTTCCGAGAGCCTGGCGAAATCATTACAAGTTATGAATGTTGAGGCGTCCCATCATTCACCTTCAGTTACAGTATCAATATTTGATGCTTTAGCTGAAATACTCACATCTACACCCAAACCTCGTATATCCTCAACAACTGAAGTATTACAATCTCAAAACAGTAATAATGACGTAAAACAAACACTTGCAGGCGTGAGTAACAATATTAATGTAAATAGTGTCAAAGACTTAACAAGTCAAGACAACTTTATGCCAACCGATGTTGTAGCCACTGTTGTTAAAACTGTACAAACCACTGGTCAGTCTACATCACATGTGTTTAACCGAATGCCGGTTGAGGGATATATTACACCATCACCAATTATTGAAGCTGGAATAACTTCTACTGTGAATACACTTTCAACATTCCCTTTACCTACTTCCCCACCCTCAACTCCTGTATCTGTAAGAAGACCATTTGCTATAAAAGTACTTTATGCAGATACCGAACGAACTACTGACAGAACGACCATTGTGACTACTACCGACCAGTCAACGACTGACACTTCTACAAGGGTATATAATACTGTATCTGATCTTATACTTTCTAATAATAAAATAGTTTCAACAGAGCTAACTAGCATGTTATCAAACAATATAAAGAATATTATTGAAAATATGGACGAGGATAGCAAAGCTAGGCTTTCAGTAGATATGGTGAAGTTATTAAATAAATTAATTCCAAAATTAAGTAAACCAATCACTGTACAAGATGACGTAGAAACTGTTCCTAATACGACACCTTACAGTTTGGAGGATATTAAAGATACTGAAAATATTTATATAAATAACCAAGAGAATTCTTATATTTTGACTGATAATATCCTCCAAAATGTTATAGACACAAACATTGTAAATAGCACAAAAAGGAACATTGAAACTGAAGTTACTACATCTATTCCAACCGAAATTGTAAATAGCACTGTTGCACTAAATAAATTAGATAATACAACTACATCTGCACTTGGAGCTCTATCTATATCAGTTACATCAAAAAATTACGAATTGAATATTGCACAATCTACAGAAGCAAGTAGCATTAATTTAAGTACTCCACAAGATATTATTTCTACCATAACTTTGCCCGAAATTGATATGGGATTAAGTTCTCCAGGGGCAGATGTGGTAATTGTGAACAGCGATTCAGGTTTGAATTCAAATAATGTCACTAACAATCCTCCTCTAGTCCCTTTCCTAACAAATTTTGAATTAAATGATTTTAATGACTCAGAAAGCTTGACTTTAGGGCAGATTTTACCAATAGCTCCAATGACATCTTTACAAGTAAAAGAATTAGAGGATATTGAAAATATACAGGATCCAAGTCAACTCTCGCGTTTACAGTTATGGATATTATCTAAAAAAGCTCGTGTTTTGAAAATGATTGAAGACATAATAAAAAATCATAACGAAGAAATTTCCAATGCTCCTTTGACAGAATTAGTCAATAATACTAATCAAAATAACGTATTTCTATCTAGTCGCTTAAGTGATATTGTTAACACAATGAATATGACGACTGAAAACATTACGTCTAACCAAAATACTCTGAATATGCCAACGTCTACTCCTGTGACTATTACTGAAAGTACGACTTCTCCTACAAACCCTTCTACTTCCTTTCAAGCAAATATAGATTTAAGTATAAGTAAAAAAACGTTTTCAACTACCCAAACTAATGTCCCAATGACAACTACATTCATACCATTAGAAACTGCTTCTGATATTTTAACAAGCACTGAACTACCAGCTCCAGCAGCAACCCAATTCACTAATGATGGAGCTGACGCTTTCAGTGCTACTACTGTGGGAAGTACTACAACAAATCATGATGAAAGCGTACTAGAAAGTACTAGAAAGACTACAAATGCAGATCTAGTTCAGTCTACAACAATAAGCAGTAATGCAAAAACTACCACGTCTTTTGATAGTGAACTAATGACAGAATCTGTTACAAGCGAAAATTTCATAGCAAGTACAACCATTGCAAGTATCGATACTACAATGCCACCTAAAAGTGACGCATCGAGTAACATAAATACAAATATACGCAATAAAACTAAAATCATCACCACATCAACCAATCCGAAAAAAGATTACGTTATATTTGGAATACTGCCTAACAACACCGTGGTACGTAAAGATCCTAACGATAACGTACTCGAAACATTAACAGAAGCAAGTCCATACATCATTTATGGCGTACTACCAAATAACACAATAATACGAAAATTTCCAAATGGAACTAGAGTACCACGAATTATGCAAAAAATTGACATACTACCAATCAGCCCATGGAGCTTAAGAAATCCATACAGCCCCATCCATAACATTCCGGCCATTGTCAGACCGCAGTCTAACCCTATCCGAGTATCCACTAATACTGTGACATCCAACGATACCTCAAATAACGGAACGGAAAACCAATTAACCACCGACACTGTAAATAACCTACAAACTACGGTATTAATTTTATGTTGTTTAGCTTAAATGCTGTGCTTGGGGCTTTTTCATCGCATATTAAGTAGTAAGTATCTTATAGAGGAAAGAGGAAGGACTATGGTAAGCTTTGCATGCCTTTGCACATTAATCACTTCACAAAATAACATTGCAGAGCTTAACTCTCTATTTCGTAATTGCAGATTTCCTCATCGGCACTTAATATAAAAGATAGCAGTTCATTCGGTATAACTACCTCCACAAATAAGCCTCCTGCTGAAAAAAGCACTGCCTCGCATGTTTTGAGTTTACGCACAACTACAATGCTACCTTCCATTGATGAAATTCTGCTTAATAGCATATCTTCGGCCACTAAAGAGGAGATGGTCATATCCTCAATGACAAGTTCTACTAGCGAACCAAGAATATTAACACTGGATATCGATCCGGAGGTATAATCATTGTATCCTGGCATTACGTCATACTCACACATACTATCTACATACATTAAAATCAGCTACATAACTTCTAACTAATTTAATAGTAATTATTTTACAAGTAACTATTTTTAACGAATCAAAAATAACGCATGTATTTAATCATTTAAAACATTTAATTGTATTTGTCCATATAGGTAAGTGGTGATGGATAATGGAGATAATAGTTACTTTTCATCAAAACATTACTTTTTCTTTCTTTTTTTGTACTTATAAAGGAAGAAATTTAAAAATATGATCTTCATTTCAGACAAAACAAATTCGCACAGAAAAACCTGTCGATGGTAACCGCAACGCAGTATTTAAATTTATACCCATTGACGAAGTAACAGTATCACCACAAGAATCTAATGTATTGAGACTTGCTTCTACAAAAATGCCTAAAACTGCGACAATAAAAGAAACACAGACAACAATATCTGAACTAAATACACAGTTACCTATAGAAATTACTTCTGAAGCTTCTAGCTCACCATCAGATATGCCTATTTTAGTGAATACAGAAACAACCACAACAGTACCACAAAGTCCTTTGTCGTTTACTACGACTGTAGCGCCAATAATAACTGAAACTGTTACAACATCAACTCCCATGATGGTAACACAAATGACACCTACTATAGGAAATTCAAAACCTACTACGAGTACTCTGATTCCTATTGCAACAACTCAATTGGTATCTACAACAGTATCTACTGAGCCATCAACAGTTATCACAACAAGTACATTATCATCTTCATCTACAGAAACAATATTACCAGTCCAAGCTTCTACTTCTAGTAATATTTTCGAAACTGCTGCATCTAACCAAAAAGATGCCGAATTACTACAATCATTGATACAAGAAATCGGTCGTACTCCTAAAAATCTCAATATAAAATCTCAAAATATTGAGCAAAATGATAGCGCTAAAATATTACAAGCAATTTTAGCTGGTGGTGGACGCAACTTGGAAAATCTCATAAAAAGACCACAAACTACTACTACTACTACTACTACTACCACTGTCCGTTCCATCGAGGATGATATAAGACAATTTGAAGAGGATACAAAATTACTAAAAGCATTATTACTTGCCACAGGACGCAATCCAGAGGAGCTTAATCTGCCAAGCTTAGATATTATAAGAAGGGTAACATCTAATAGTGCTACTACAGTAACACCGTCTACAACTACTGCTATCATCAGCACTACACCCCTGACTACTTTGCCTACAACAACTATTATCACTACAACTCCTACAACTACAACTACAACTACAGCTCCAACAACTACAACTACAGCTCCAACAACTACAACTCCAACAACTACTACCACTCCTGCGACAACTCCTACAACTATAACTTCTACGACCACTTCATCTACAATCACCACAAGTCAGGCTGAAAAAACTACATCATCTTTAAATGATGACTTGAGAAAATTACAGGAAGACACAAAGTTGTTGCAAGCATTATTGCAGGCCACGGGAAACCAGAATGCTGGTAGCTTACCTATTATATCTGGATTAACCTCTAATATAAGAGTAGCATCTAATCCTTTAACTACATCAATTGAATCAAATCCTACTACGGCATTTAATCTTCGCCCTGTATATACAACTCGTCCATCGCCTGTTTTTAATTCATTTACTCCTGGAACTGTTAGTGTATCTACATTACAGCCGCAGCAATCAAGTACAGAAGATATTAGAATATCAACCACATATAGACCGTTCACTGAACGATCAACCACTATACAAAATATAGATTCTTCAACTGCTACTACTCGCCGGTCCAAGGCTGCACGGTTCCAAGCTACAACTGAAATACCAAGTACATCAACCTTCTCAGACGAAGAAGATTTATTATTTTTGCAAAATCTGGTACGTTATTATTCTTTATATACGTATTTATAGCATTAAATAATTTATAATACTTTAAAATACAAAATTATACCAAATAAATCATGCCCAATCATACTAAATTTTATTATCTTTTACAAATTTTGAAGAAATTGCGCATTTCAACCACTAGTTTTTTTATTGCCTCGTATATTTAAAAACATTGATATCAGTTTGTTCAATGTATTTCTTGATGTAATTACAGAAATCTGTTCTAAGTTCAAAAACCAACGGTCAAGACTCTGAAACAGCACTTGCTAATCGCGTTATTGCACTTGCTGTAGAGAGAAGCTTAAACGAAATACAAGGCAGTAAGCTTGAAGTTTCTAGTACGATGATACCTACTACTACAAAAAGGCCGACAACTACAACAAGACCGACCACTACAACAAGACAGACAACTACAACAAGGCCGACCACTACAAGACCTACTACAACGACTTCGCGCTTGATAACAACAGCTGCAACACCAAACAGTCCTTCTATAGAAGATGATATTAAGCAATTTGAGGAAGATACTAAACTATTACAGGCATTGCTAAAAGCTACAGGACAAGATCCCTCTAAATTCAATATTCCCACATTAAACACTATTGTAAGCGAAATATATTATCTAAATTGATAGTCTGTAATTAAATATTCGTATTCTTTTCTAAAGATTTTTTTTAAACGTTTAGAGACCAGCAGCTGATCAGTTACATCAAAATGTGGTCGCTACTACTGCGAAGCCTTATAGTGCAAAAATAGCAGTAAAAGATGACTTAAGCAATGAGCAAGATGATGCAAAATTATTGCAAACTTTAATTAAATTACAAGATGCACAAGAAACTACTACACAACGAGGAAAAATTACATTTACAGGTTAGCGTCATAACATTAGTAATTATTGGGGTTATTAAAATTATTATAAAATTGCGTATTATTGTTATCAAAATATTATGTTATTGTTTTTAACTATGTTTAATTTTATTTCAAGGCCAATCATCTGATGAAGCACTTAAAAAGCTTTTACAACAAGCCCAGCCTACTGGTATGGTGTCTGAAGCAACTAAATCTTCTATTTCACTGAGCACTGAATACGGAAATAGCAATGATGCATTGCTAGCTGCGTTACTGAAGGAACAAGGATTTGGGCCGACAACGGCAAGTTCTATCGACGAACAACTTCGATTGGCTGTTAGTCTTTCCTCTTTCTAACTATTCATTCTTCATCTACAAAAATTTACTTTTTAATTATCATTTTCCCTATTGTAATAATATATTTCACTTACAATTTTCTAACTTTTTTAATTTATGAAAGTCTGTTATAAGTAAATAGATAATTACTTACCACATTCACAAATTTAACACAGCAAATTAACATCGTAGGCTTTACTCAACCAAGTCGTAGTGACGCCTAAAGCTAGGCGAACGACTACACCGCCGCCACCACCTGCGCCGCGAAGACCATTATTAGATGGTCTTGCATGGTTATGGCAGCAATGGAGAGAGACAGCTCCTGATCCTGGTCAGCCAAGACCAAATAGGCGACCAGAACAACCAAGACCTTCGAATTCTCCTGCAGCAGCAACAAGTTCCAGAGTCAACTGGTTCGGCTCAGGGCCTTTCGTTGGTAATGCTGACGAAAGGCCGACGTCAAACAGAGTGGGTTTCTCGTCTCTATTACTTAGGTTGTGTGACTGGGGATGAGGTGATGGAAACTCCTTAGGCTAAATTTGTACTTAAACTTAATTTATAAATCCCTTAGACCTGTCCTATTTTAATGTACAGTTGTAACGGTATTATTTTTTGTAAATATGTAGAATATTAATCGCATTAATTAAATATGTGACTCCAATGAAAGCCTAGTGATACTAACAATTGGTTTGTACATATTTATACAAGCTAAGAAACTTTGGAGATAACGCACATTGCGTATGTTTAGTTTAAGAAATTTCATTATTTATTTATAAAAAAAGAAAACGCTTTTTCGCTTTTACATTTTGCATATTCCTAAAGCCCATACAGTTTTTTATCTAAGCGAAGTTTAATAAGCTTGATATTCCGAAATAGAATGTTTTGTAAATACTGTTAAATATGATAAAAATAAAATTTTGACAATTTTGCTTATTGTGTCATTGTTACTAACACACCTTTACGTTCCACAAACATAAATGTTCCTTGCACGATAAGATGCACGTTTTAACAATCTGTTGTAGATATTTAAGTTTTTTTGTTTTGTACATAATCAATGTGAATGTTGAAATTATTACCTTTCGTTTTATGTATTTCCATCTCCTAAATCCAAGTTACCCCAATTCGATCATATTTGTATATATTGGTTTTTAAAATCTTAACACGACGATAACGTATCAAATTTATTGTAAAGGATACTAGTGTATAAAGTCCCTCTGGGGAACTAGTGGTTTATGTCCTAACTGAAACCTGGTGAATAATATCCCGTTTTTGTAGATAGTTTACAAATTTTGTGTGTAACATGGCGTCATATAGCGTATATAGTTGTGACAGTGTGTCTGATTGGTAAGTAAATTGATTGATGTTTCTAAAGAATGTTAACGAATCTTGTCCTTTTAAAAATGTTAAATGCTTGTCTTCAGTTATTTTATACTTGATTTAAAATTAACTTCTTTACTTACTAAAAATGTTCATAATAATTTTGTGAAGTAAAATTATTAACAATTATTTACTATATTTATATTTTCTCCTAATAAAACATGTTTTCTTTTTTCGTTTACATATAAAAAATATATATTTCTGTTAATGATTTGGTATATGTACTATTTCAAGGTAGGACATTAATTTTCTAACCTTCTAACATTTTTATTTAATTTTCTCCTTATCCTACCTTTTTAACTGCATGAATTTATATATTGTATATAATTAGTATATTATTCTTACAATAATGTTCAAAATTGTTTATATATTTTGTATATAATGTATAACTGAAACTTAATCAGCTATTTTTAAATATTGCATGAAATTTATTTGAAACATTATCTTTTGTATTTTTTGTTTTCTCTAACTATAGTTATATAAATAGATACCTTTGGAGCCACCGAGTGCTGTAACATCAGAACAAGGTCCAGGTAGAGGACAGTTGGTATCGGCAGCCATAAATGTGACAAGAGCCTTCTCCCAATTTTTAGGAGCTGCTATTCAGGTATTATAATTTTCTTTTTATCTTCGTATTTTTACTTACAACATCTTAAAATGATTGGTGACCATTAATTTTCCAAATTGATAAATTTCAGGATTAAATTGTAGAATCGGAGTATTGTAAGTTCTATCACAGTAACTACTAACTTCATCGCTTTTTAATACAATCCGAATTAAAAAACACATACTAAATAAATTATTTAATTGTTATACGTATGAATTAAAACTATTCTTTTGCCATCAATGCTTGTCGTATATTTGGGGAATTTCGATTGCACATTTTATATTTAGAGGGAGGCTGTGGCGTAGCAGTGTTTTACAGAAAATATGACGTAGGTTTGAATATGAGTTTGATTACCACTCGGGGAAATTAGTTGTTTTCTTTTCCTTGTTGTGGTGAGACAACAATTGCGGCATTGAGTTCTGCCACTCAACGTACACGTACATTAGATTCCCTCTGCCTAATTGTGGAGTATTGTGTAAAGTTAAAAAAAATATAATTCATTTAAAATTGTTATCTTAAATATTCAATTAAGGAAAAAAAGTTAGTAAATTTAAGGGATTGATCAAAAATTATGAAATTTAGTCCCTAACAAATTAACATTGTTATTTCAGGGAGCAGCTCAAACGGTGCAAAGTGTGATACGGGCGGGGCAGAGGGTGGCTACCGACGCGTATACAGGCGGATCGGGATAGACTTAATGGACTAGAAAACTTTTTCGAAAGTGTCATAGTACGCACTGTGTTGCGAGCGGTCATGTGTAAATAATAATATAGGAGCCTCATGTGATAGGATATGATTATGATCGAATAAATTGGCAGTTCTCTATAGGAAAAATATAGGGTAGTAAGTTCGATACCTGTTTCAAGCATTATGTAAGTTACGCTGATCTGTCTCGGTCTGTGTTGTTAAGGTGTTACGTACCAAATATTGATAAGAAACGTTTAATTTGTTTTTTTTATTGTTATTAAGTATTTCTAATTTTTAGAAACTTTGTAAAGAAATCTAGTAAAACAATAATAACAGGTTGATGTACTGGATAAAATTATTTTATTAAACATTAACCAATATGACTTAAAAACATTAATTTTATCATTTAAAAATAAAATATCTATCATTAATATTGTACATAGTTGAGCAAGTTACTTTTTTTGTTGCACAAAGTGAACTATCTCTTGCTGTAGAAGTCGCTTTAAAGGTTACTAAAAAACTTACTTTATTTTCATACTACAATCGTGAGCAGTGGGCACCATTCCACATTGAACGATTCTTATTTAAAATAAAAAAATACAGTCTTTATTTATAAGAATAGAGTGGTTTAACTCTCTTTTCTAATTCTTAAGAAAATATTTATGTAAAGAGTGTTAATTATAAGTTGTTTATTATTAAGTCTAATACATGTGCCATTTACGCACGTGCTTCGGTAAATAGCCCTTCTCCTCCTGCCTTATTTATTTTGATAGGTTTATTTAAAATGAACATACTCGGGTTAATAATGTAATATTGCACCAAATCGTTTTGTATAGTTAGCTTTATTTATGGTATAAACATATTTGGCCTTATTGTTCGCGTTAAATCGAAAATCTATTATTTTTCTCATACAATTTTTATTGTTATTTAAACAATGGTTTTAAATACGTCTCAGTCCTATACAACTAAGTATCATAACAATATTAATCCAATGAAGCTAAAAAAAATATTATCACAGGTAAATTATGATATTTGATATTGTTAAAAATGAAAAAAACTATGTTGACAAGGTTAAGATAAAAAAAACGTTATGGGCAAAATTTCAAAAATTCATAGATTTTGAAATATTTTAAGAAAAAAAACTTGTTTCATTTTAATACTTGAACCGTCTGTATATACTTAAAGTTTACATCCAAATTAAAGACATCATGAGATCGAAGATTCAATTTAATAGATAGTGAAAAAGAAGATGTGTAAAATAATGTTTAAAAATATATGAAAACGTAAAAATACTATGAAAATTAATATAAAGCTTAACTGCTTTTCACTGCCTTTAATTTAATTAATATTATATAAAAAAGCGAATATGTATAAGATAAATCAGGGTTTCTGGTGTTTCTTTTTGATTGCTTCGGTATGTGAGTGTCACTCTAATGGAATAAATACTTATTGGAATGTATATAAACTTAAACTTACTGTGAAAATGGAAATAAATTAATTTATGATTGGTGAAATAAAAGTGTTTTATTTGGCATAATTTTATGAGCCTTTATGAATATTATTTTATTCGGCCTCCGCTTGACAACCTCTGACTGTAAACACGATGGTTATGGGTTTGATTCCCATTCGATGGAATGAATTACCTTTTTGTCTTTATATTCTTGTGGTAAAAAACCAAGCGCAGCGTTGAGTTTTGCCACTAAATGCACAATGTTTGTAATAATACAGATACAGTGTGAAGCTAAGAAAAAACATTTTTGAACGAGATCGTAGGGATATTTCAGTTTGTTATCATTATATACTGTTGCATTTATAGGGATATAATATATTTAATAAAATTAATTTGCCTATTTAAATAAATTGAAATTAGAACTATTACGACACCGTCGTAATAGTAGAACTATTACGAACAAATCACGGTACTGTCGACAATATCACTATGTAATGAAATTTATCTTGAAATAATTCCATAAAGCAAAGTATAATATAACGTCTCTAACTACGTCCTCTTTTGTGGAGGTGTAAAATAACTTGGACAGAGGATCCAAACAGGCATTTCATAAATATATATTAAATAAGCAAGTAAGGTTAAGTTACGTAAAAAAAGCAACAACTCTTACCATGTTTTTCATTACCACGAAATTGTAATAATATTTTTTACAAAACTACATTAAATCTTTTAGTTAAAAATAAATGTTTACTTGGAGCTAATTTATCTTTTTCTCTAAATTTAAATTACATATTGTTAAAACAAGTTCCTGCACATTTTCTCATAGCAATTGCGAATACTGAGTAGCGATTTTAATATATTATGTAATTTATGATTTAATATATTGAATAATTGAACCAAGTGCTACGACACTCCGTTCTTCGCTTTCCGCTGCAGTTTGAAATACTGACAATTCTGCACAAGTTGAGTGGCAGAACTCAACGCCGCGCCTTACCTTAACATAGATTTTATTTATATATTGTATATTTTTTGAGGCCGGTCGTGGCGCAGCGGCACAAAGTGTGACTGTAAACCGACTGGT